>CABEEJ010001128.1:0-55581 GCA_901482245.1 Timema douglasi | reverse complement strand
CTTCCCCCCTTTCGGACCAGAACTCTGACAAGAATTATAGCTTGGCGTGCCAATTAGGGGTGTGCGAGTACTCGAAAATTCGAATTCGAGTCAAGTTTTAGTTGATGTTCGAACTCGACTCAAAGAATTTACAAATTCTAAAAATTTGAGTTCTTGGAATTTTCATTTTTGGTTATAAAACTCCGAGTTTAATTAATTTGATTCAATTTAAAGATACTATTTCGTAGCAAATACAGTCCCTCAATATTTCATTTTGTCTGATTTAAGAACAATAGGTATATTAAATTTATTTAAAAATCCCGAGTTTTTATCATCATAACATTTTTGGCAAACAAAAATCGTTCTAGAAAAAAATCTTTATTCTCGATGTTTTCATTCAAATTCGATTCTAACTCGACTCGAAATGAAAAATGCCTACTTGCACAGCCCTGGTGCCAATAGTAGCTTACCCACCTCGGTGGCAAGCTAACGCGTTAATTTCGTGTTGAGATAGACTGCCGAGGACAGGGTGATCGAGGTTTGAATCTCGCTCGGGTGAACTGGGATGGTTTTTCCTAGATGGTTTTCCACTCTCCCTCCACGCATATGCGGGTTCACTTCCTCTATATTCAACCTTCCCAATTCCTAACCCATTAGCGTATGACCCGAACGCGTAGTAAGACGTGGTGCTAAATAAGTATAATAGTAGGTCAACGTATAACCCGAACGTGTAGTAGGATTCGGTGATAAATATATATATTCATATATAGTAGGACGTGTTGCTCCACGTCTTGCAGTCATGGGGCAGGTAAGAGAAGTGTACTGGCATTTGCTCGTGTGGGATGGGGAAGGCATATAAACCATACACTTTAGTACATCAGCCAAGAATTTAAACCTCGACCTATCCGTCACAGGCAAACTAGGCAAGACGATACTGACACCTTCGTCCGCAAGTTCCCCTGTTCGGGATAGCGCGACAATATTTACCTTAGTAAAATAACCAAGGTCATGTCACTCATATCAAACCAGCTATATAAAGTAGGGGTCACTATTGAATATGCATTTAACTTAGAAATATGTTTAATTATCCCTTGGCGTGTAACCCGAACGAGTAGTAAGACGCGGTACTAATTTTTTTTTATCTCTTTCTAAATTTTACCAAGTAGTAGACACAAATTAATTTAAAATGTTTTAAACATACAGTATTAATTTCAAGCATATTAACGACATTATCAAAAGGCATCAGATAAGTAGTTTAGTTACTAAGAAATATCTTTGACTATAACCCGAAATAAAACAATGTATTTGAATAAAGCACCTGAGTTATTCCGACCAAGATCGAACAGCAACCTCCCAAATCGGAGAACAAGTAGTACTATATTATTACGATCATTCATGCCTGTCTTTGGTTCATCTTCCTCATAGTGTGTAGAATTCAGTGGTTTCACTATAAGACTTTTCTCTCAGCCAAATTTCAAACAAAACTTTATTTATTTTATTCAAATCATGTAAAATAAGTTTAGAATTGGGTAGAGTTAGTCAGCTATGCATATTGAGTGAAAAGTACACCAGTAGAGGCACGAAAAGTATAGCAACAAGTTTGTGGCATTTGTTAACTATGCTTAATGTTTAGAAGTAAAGTAACAGAACCACAAGAAACATGAACACTAGTTTTTCTAGACGTGCCATTTTATTTATTAATGTAAATATTAGTTTAAAAAAAATGTAGAATATAGGTTGTGATACTCTGTGAAATATCGGAATTAACTACTTTTACCAAATCAGTCTGTACACTCCTATGTATTAAACGTAAATTTATTTCAATAAAATGGCTAAATAAATACTAGCCAACACTGATACTTTTATCCGAATAAATATTTGTATTAAACTTATCCCGGATTAAACTAATTCAATATAAATTATTTTAATCCTTAAGGTTTTGCCAATCCTTATGAATAGAGGCACGGAAAAGGAAAAGAGTTAAATTAAATTTGTAGGATATTTGTATTCACAATATCATTTTGTAACATTTTAATATGAGTTAAATAGCATCTTAATATGATAAATGAATGCCAGGCCTCCACCGTGGTTCGGATTCCACGTTAAACTGTAGGTCCTCCATTTCATCTCACAATAACCCTACCATTACACATTAGCGTAAGTGCGTATAACCCGAACGGGTAGTAAGACGTGGTGCTAATAATAATAATAATAATAATAATAATATGATAAATTTTAATTAGGTCATTCATCTTAATATTTTGGGCTATAAAGCACAACGAACTTACTGGTTAAAGCTTTACTTAACATTCAAATAAATGTTTAGTAATGCAAATACTATGAGAAGCCCTTAATTTGGTTTGCTTTTCAGAAAGAACAGTAACTTTCTAAGAATTAAAATGAATAATCAAAACTAGGATAAAAATTGGTAAGCTCAGCTTTAAATAGCATTGCTGTATTTTTCGTCTCCTGCGTACTAGGCCTAGTCATTGACACGAAGTATGTGGTGTTTGTTGAGTTGGTTTCGTTCCATTTACAGTATTGGGCAGCTCTTATCTAACTACACTCCAGAGACATTAGAAGGCAAAGAGACTGAATCTCCCATTGCAGTTAGTGGACAGTTCTTATCTGATTGCGGTCCAGAGACAATAGACGGAAAAGAGATTGTTGCTCTATTTGCAGTCAATGGACAACTCTTATCTGACTACGTCTCAAAGACAATAGAGGGCAAGGAATGAGACTGTTGTGACATTGTCCGGACTCTAAGGCCAAGTCCTCGCTGAGTCAACATTGTCGATCGACCGTGTTGTTCGACAATGTTGAGTCAGTGGGAACACTACAATAAACTTTTTAGATTGACAAAAAATGTCCCTCGACGTGTCAATTGGTTTCCCATCTAGTGTAGGTAAATATCAAAGGAAATCGAGTCGATTCTTGTATTGAGGACGTGTTTCAGGTATCAGTCGACATTCAACCATCTTAGGGCCGATAAGTTTGTTTTACTATTTTAGAAAATGTAGGGGGATAACCCAAAATATTCTTTATTTTACTGAGATTTTTCGATCCCACACACATTGTATCGTAGGGTCAAAGAAAGACGCTCCTTAGTGGGAATGGCTTGTCTGAAGTTGGTGTTCTGTTTACGTATCTTTAGTACAATTATTTTAAATAAATTTTCGAACTTAATTTCGGAACATCTGAAATAAATCTCAGGAGCCACCGTTACATATTTATTCAAGTTTCAAAACATCGACATCGTCCTGTTTTAGATCTGCTATCAAATCACTACCACTGATAATTTTATTTTGAAGACTCGGTCGTACCCAAAATCTCCTTTCACGCGATAATTTTGAATTTTTTTGACGCTATGATAAGGAATGCAGCAGAAGAAATAAGTACGTTATTCTCGTCAAAATTTTGCTTTCTACTGGATTTTTTGTAGATTTAATGGGGATGTGGGAAGCTAATCCACTTGTTGTTTGACACTTGTCGATCAACCTTGTCAATCGACAATGTCGACTCAGTGGGGACGCGGTTTTAAGCTTTGGTTCATTTTTATAATGATTTCGTTTGAAAATACCTCCTTAAGCCCCATTTTAGTATTACTCCTTAGATAAGTCGGTAGCATTTCTTCCGACTGAGCTAAAAGTCTCTTGTTCGATTCCTGGCATGACCGAAATGTAAATGAATCATTAGTGAAATTAGGGCTTCTCCTTTCTCAGTGATGAGTTAATGGCCGGTGAACTGAGTGTTGTATCTGTTCTAGAATTAAGTGAATTTATAGTTTGTGTGATGATATAATCAGTTTGTAAGTTCATGTTAAATAACTCGAAGAGTTAATAATATCTGCATTAAGGCTTTGTATTTTAATGAAATGATAGTTCTCTTTAGTACAAAACAATAAGTAAATATTTGACGTAAAAAGAAAACTGACAGTTATAAGTATATATATATTTGCCCCAACTAGTAAGAAAGATGCGTAGGACTGAAAAAAGACAAATTATAATTTAATCCAGCTTTCTTGACAACACTCTTAACTACTTGTACGACTGAAGACCAAGTTAGAATTTGCCCTATATAGTATCTATAAGGTACCTCAAGACACTTTTTAAGTTTCACAAAATAATAATGGAGTGTCTGGGCTACATAAATCTGTAGCTCAGTCTGTGGCAAGATTAGCACATACTAATGTACCTTTGCCCAATCGTATATCCTTTTCGTGGAGTCTCTTTCCATGTTACGATGTGATGAGGGGGTGAAGATAGTGAATATGATGGGGTGAAGCCAATGAAGATATTAAAATAACTTAAGCCCTACTAACCAAATCCTGATAACCATGGTAATTATTCCCCTTTCAATAAAATTCCCCCACTACCAGCCAGTAATTAAACCGGGGATCTATATAGCAGCACTTCCTTCACCTCTGACAAGACATCTTGTGAATGTGAGGAATGCCAGGCCTCCACCGTGGTTCGGATTCCACGTTAAACTGTAGGTCCTCCATTTCATATCACAATCACCCTACCACTACACATTAGCGTAAGTGCGTATAACCCGAACGGGTAGTAAGACGCGGTGCTAATAATAATAATATATAACAGCAGGCAGGGGCTACGACCACTATACCACGAGGCCAGTTGTTTCGCAAAATTTATCACATAGATATAAAAAGTTCAAGAAAAAACATAATATGTTGTTGGATTAAATTAGCAGCGAATTAATTGTCAGACGTTTTAATTTTCATAGGTCCTACTTCAACTATTGTACTTGTACTCTACTTTCACGTTTCAGAATATTGACTGTTGATCTTGTACACTACCTTCACGTTCAGAATATTGACTGTTGATCTTGTACACTACATTCACGTTCAGAATATTGTCTGTTGATCTTGTACACTACCTTCACGTTCAGAGTATTGACTGTTGATCTTGTACACTACATTCACGTCACGTTCAGAGTATTGTCTGTTGATCTTGTACTCTACTTTCACGTTTCAGAATATTGACTGTTGATCTTTTACACTAATTCACGTTCAGAATATTGACTGTTGATCTTGTACACTACCTTCACGTTCAGAATATTGTCTGTTGATCTTGTACACTACCTTCACGTTCAGAGTATTGACTGTTGATCTTGTACACTACATTCACGTTCAGAATATTGACTGTTGATCTTGTACACTACCTTCACGTTCAGAATATTGACTGTTGATCTTGTACACAACCTCCACGTTCAGAGTATTGACTGTTGATCTTGTACACTACCTTCACGTTCAGAATATTGACTGTTGATCTTGTACACTACCTTCACGTTCAGAATATTGACTGTTGATCTTGTACACTACCTTCACGTTCAGAATATTGACTGTTGATCTTGTACACTACCTTCACGTTCAAAATATTGACTGTTGATCTTGTACACTACCTTCACGTTCAGAGTATTGGCTGTTGTGCTTGTCTTTTAGGGTCGTTTAAAGTTCGATTTTGTAAATGAGGGCAGCACTCAATGGAGAGGAATGAAGGAGAGGGTGGTATTTTATGAGTATTCCACGGTTCTACCTCATTCTAAAGTTCGTAGCGAGATCCACTGGTGCAGAGCTCACCAATGGACGATGGGGTAAGGATAGGGTTAGGAGGGAAAAGAACAAGCTGAACTAAATTCGAATCTCTCACAGCCAGGACTCAAATCAGTTTACTAAGGAATAATAGCCCCGTGGGAAGAACTTTCTTAGAAATTATACTGTTACGTTATTTCAATTAATCAATTAATTCCACCTTGTAATGTTTAGATTTAAAATATTTCACATACGACGAAGACATTATTTTAGGGTAAATTCTGTACACTCACTATACTAATGTCCTAAAATTATATCAAATTGTGCTTTATTATAAAATTGTAATTACCTATAGTGTAAATTAACCATTTTGATTTAAATAAAACCATGGACACGACTAATCCCTTTTAATAAAGGAATATGTATTCTACCACGTTTATATGTATATTCATTATATTAAAGCTCAGGTTAAATGAAATAAATTATATTCTTAATGATATAGTTATCACATTGAATTCTTCTTTTGGAGATAGCCAATTCAAAATATATTCTAGTTACACACTAATATGTATAGTAGGATTCCACTAGGAAGAAACGTAATGATTGTCACAAACGATAGTAAAACTATTTTCATGTATTCATACATCAAGTAATATAATTTACAACTTTAACGTTTGATAGATATTTTCAATACCTATAAAATAACATTAATTATTAAGTCATATGTTATAAATGTTTACTCACAACTTGTGAATGTGGGGAATGCCACGCCTCCACCGTGGTTCGGACTCCACGTTAAACTGTAGGTCCTCCATTTCATCTCACAATCACCTTACCATCACACATTAGCGTAAGTGCGTATAGCCCGAACGGGTAGTAAGACGCGGTGCTAATAATAATAATAATAATAATAATAATAATAATAATAATATAAAGGTTTACCAAAAAAACTATATTTGTATTTTATAAAACTATTCTTCCCTACCAGAATCCTACTATAAGCTCGTGCCTTTTAATAACTGTAATAAAAGTGAAAATATTCTAAAGAACCTACGCTATCATAATATGGTATGAAACTTAAAGCTAGCTTCGAGCTTGTAAATTCAATCATTCACATTTGAGTAAGGTAAAAGTTAAAAGTTGAAGTGCATTATTATACAAATCATTAAGACAGTTCTATTATTATATTTCACATGAATGCATGTGCACCTAATTTACTTTTATCTTTCTAAAACTTATTATTGCTGGTTCTAGAGTTTAAATAATTTGGAGCCATTTCTAGATGTATAATATTCATTTACGCCTAAAGTTAACTCATTCGATTCAAAAGAATTCATCTTAAATCACTTTCCTAAGTGATTTAATTTATGCCTTAGATATTAATATAGTTTATGTACGTTCAGCCAAAGGTCTTGGGTTTGATTCTTGTGTTCAGGTGACATTTTTCAACTTAATATATCTAAATCAATACTATAGGGTTTAACTATTTTTCCATATAAAGAATAGTTTCTAAATACTTTTTTTGAACAATACCTTTAGATTCCATCTCTACTTAGTAAAGATTCATAAGACTCATACCTGTTTGTATTATATGAATTTGTCTTACAGAATACGAGACAGAAAATAATAGCCCTCCTTATGTGTCAGTAACCTGAGTAGACGATGGAACTGCCAAACTCTGTGTTCTTGTCTTGTTCTGCTCTATAACTATTCTAAGAACCGCTGCATTGCCGGGTGAAATTTTCTATTGTAATGCATACTAGCTATTGAATGGAAGTTATGCAACCATTGAGTAATCCTCCCTAATGAACGTAGAAGACCAATATTAAAAATGGCGCTTCTAGTCTAGAATAAATCATATATTGTAGTAAACTCCCCTTAAATTATACAGATCCATATATGTATTGAAGTTAAGATCATATGTACTTTATTTAAGACTACAAACATACCCAGATAAATGTCAATCGATGAGTAAACAGAACATTTTATGGCCATATAGGATCCTTCAATTTAATCGACGTCAATATTCTGACGAATCATTTAAGTGAAATTCCCTCCCCCTAACCCTTAATATGATCCCAAAAAACCCAGAAAGAGGATGTAACCATATTTTTTATTAACTAGATTTACTTTTAATTATGTGTTGATACCTGATACTAATACAATTTACATTTGGTGAGAATTGTGATCATCGTTGGAAATCATAAGGACAATAAGAAAGTAGAATGTCAGATTGATAGTTATTAGGTAATGGAAGTGGTGATAGAAACGTTGTGTCACGAATTATAGAAAGTTTAAAATGCACAAAAAAACAATGGTATTTTTATATTAGCAACTAATGAGCAGAACCTAGCCTATAATGCTTGATTCAGCATAAGCAGCAGCTCCATTAGCATCTAAGGTGTTTCATAAGGACGTCATCAAGAAATAATACTTAGCACCATATCTTACTATTCGTTTGGGTTATACGCTTAAGTTTTAATTACTCTAATTAGTTAGGAATTGATAAGATTGAATATAGAGGAAGTGAGCCTGCATTTGCGTAGAGGGAGAGTGGAAAACCGTTTAGGGAAAAGCAACCCTCAATTCACCCTACTGTGATTCGAATCTCGATCTCCCCGTCCTCGGCAATCTAACTCTACACGAAACTAGCGCGTTAGCCAACTACGCCACCGAGGCGGGTGTCATCAAGAAAGAATTAGGAAAAGTATGAGACCAGTTCATTAGGGCATACTTTAAATGGATGCATGCATAATCCAAGGGGTTATTGCTGATTGACAGGCGGCTTTGTGTCGCTTAGGTAATAAACTAGAAGAGTTGAGAAATGAAATAAAACAATTCAAGGCAACTCGGATCAAAAACATCAAGCCAAACAAAATACGTCTTACCATGCTAAAAACATAAACATCCCTAGTTTTGCAACAACCATCTCTATCCTCCAGGGGTATGGGGAGGAAAATATTGTTATGACTGTAATCTATAAAAGAAGTAGATCAATAAATAATTAATACCCGTTGAATCAGGGAGGAGTGACGAGTGATGCTGATTAACTAATCACAAAGTTCAATTTTCATGGTAAGGCCTACTAGAAAGCTACTAGATCTACTTTAATGTATTCATGCGTAAGATCATCAAGTTATCTTCATCGATCACCTTTGCTATATATTATCATTAAAATGGTAGGGATCCTGGGTTCGATTCCCGGTTGGTACCATTTTTCTATTAAAAGGAATAAGCCCAACGGCCACCAGGTTTTGGTAAACTAGACTTAAGTTAGGCTAAGACTCATCCAGGCTCCACAGCTTCATAATAACTATCATCACATCCTCTCATTGCGGCTACGACGACAACCTCTTATGGTGTACCCTGGGCAACGCTCTGTGCCACCAAATCGGCAAATAGTCTACACATAAGGCGATCGAACCTGGACTTCAAAATCCCTCCCGCTCATATGTGCCATACGATACGAAAAAAAATTAATGTTTGTTTTTTTCTAAAAGCTCCATCCTATGATAATTGGACTGTACAACGGTGTTAATTCCTGGAGATTCACAAAATATCTCGACTTGTGGCAAGTGTCTGGGGTTGTCCGGGTAAAGTTGGCAGTCCTGTAAAATTTATTTGGATTTAAGGTTGAAGGGCAATAAATTAATAACAATTTCTTTGACTCAATATTTAGTTTTGTTTATGGAGATAGTGTATAATATTGGAAAAGCGATACATATACCTGCGAAAATGTGTAAATATTTTTACATTCATGTTAAAGGTGGCTGGGGTTATTGGGGATATTTATTATGACTCACAATTTTACACTTATCAATGTATAAAAACAAAAATGTATTCATGATGTGAAAGCCAAATTTTTAAAAGACCTTTTAAAGAAAGGGGTTATGGACCAAAATTGGCATAGCTAACCAATGATAATTATTTGATAGCATTGCTCTGTTCACCTTGGATTTGTCAAATGAAGAGAATACAACTTAAGGAACTAGAATACATAAATATATACTATAATATAACTCACTGGCACACCCAGAAATTTATTTGGAGGGAGATACAATCAGGGCCTTAGACAAAATTTATTTTTTGGTAAACGGGAGGCTATTACGGGACGGGGTACCACCCCCTAAACACTACAGGGAATGAATGTTTATGAATATTAAATGTGTCTAGGAGCAATTTTTTTTTTTTATTGTAGCTTAGGGCATCTATCTGCATTGTATAGGTTCCACAAATTACTTTGTGTTTAATTTTATTATAGATAGCTGTAATAATATTCTCCTTTCTAAGCTTAAAAATGTCTTCAAACAATTAAAAATGGTATACATATTTTCTGAGTACATTAGTATAATATTAATGGTTGTTTACACTTGGCAATGTTTCAAGTTCAGAATATTTGTTCGGCAAGCTCATATTCAAATATTATATGTATTGGTGTGTGTGAGGTCACGACTCACGTACTAATAATTTCACAATAATTATAGTGAGGTAATATTGAATGAGATATCTAAGAAATGTATGTGGAAAATCTCATAGGGATAGAGTCAGTAATGAATGGGTGCTGACGGAATGTGGTTTTAAAGTGAATTCTAGATGGCTTACGTTGGTTTGGGTATGTATTTTTTTAGCACCGCGTTTTACTACACGTTCAAAACGGTTTTACACTCACCCTACACGAAAATGTGGGTACACTTCCTCTAAATATAACTTCTCTCATCCCTAAGACCATTGGCATTACTTATACGGTCCGAAACCTTAGTTCAGTCAGTAGTGGGTATGTCTACTAAGCGAAGGGTCCTGGGTTCGATTCCCGATATAGCCGAAAATGTTATCAGTGCGGAACTGTGGTTTTACCATGTCACACTGATGAATTAACGGCTGGGGGCTGGCTGTTGTGCCTATCCTATTTTTAAATTAGATTATAAGGCATATGAAGCTGTAGCATTTGGCTACAAGCATAGGGGATTCAGGAAAATAAACAACTTACCCCGTTTCACCGTCCCTGCGTGTCGGACTACGAGTCGGAGAGAGAAACACCACACCCGAGCATACCCGCGCCACGAGCTAGACTAGCCACTGCAATAAAGGTTCGAATGGCACCCATTAGAGTGCGCCACACAACCAAAGGCGTTCCAAAAAGCTCAAGCTGTGAAGAGAGGTTGTTCTACTATAATCTAGAAGGTTCCAGTTGTTTGGAGTGTATAGTAGAAGTTATTGTTATTACGCGCATTCCCCCCCCCCCTCCCTTGGTGATCCATATGTATTCCCCCACCATGTATCCTGTTCTCCAATGTTCTCTGGGTTTTCTTGTATATATAGTGCCGGCGGGGCAGCTTGTCGGCACTCTTGGACTTAGCTTGAATGGAGGAATAAGAAGCTAAGGCTTCAGATAGTTAAAATGTAAGAACAAATTTATTTTTTGGCTAATTATTACTTCATCATTATTAATTATTTATTTATATATTTAACTTTTCGAAATTCTTGTTTCGGCAATATATGATTAATTTTGCAAAGGGAAATTTATAATGCATGTAGATCTTAGATGGATGTTGAATTTTGTCACGTATGAAAAAAGTCGATTATTATATGGATATTGATACTTAATTTATTTTTGTAGGTATCGATACTTAATTTATTATTGAAGATGTCGGTACTTAGGTTATTTTTGTGGAGATCGACTAGGTTGAGGATATAACTTCTGATCTGATTGTGAGACGGAAGAAACTTTATAATGAGGGCTAATATTGATATTTTGCAGCCAATTTTGGTCTTGTCTATAAATATAGCAAAACAGTTTTCACTTGTTGTTTAAAATTTATTCTTGAGAATATCTATTGACCTTATTATGATTGTGCAAATTAGTTAGGATTTTGTGTATAATGGGAATGTGTATAGAGGAGTTAGAAAAGATGAGGGAAGTTTGAGAACTCACTTTGGTAAATAATGAAGATAGATTTTGTAATTGAGTTTTGTTAACGTGGGCCACGTAACTTTACTAGTTTGTTTCGTGCTGAAAGAAATGATTTAATTATTATTGTTCTTTTCTGATGCAGCTGTTTTGAGTGTAAAACTGCATTTAACTTTGATATAACTTTTTTTACATCAATCATTCTAAATCTTAAAGAATACTATTTGTTTGCCAACTCGACTATCATTATGATTTATTAATATATTTATATATTGTTCAAACTTATTCATGTTCTTATGCTTATATATTTAATTGTGTTATTTATGATGAATAAATACCAACAATGCAACTTCAAGTTTTCTTTATTGTTAGGAATAGAGACAATCCCTTAGGTCATATGTGTGTTTTCTTATATTTTTCTTTGTGGTACATAAATACATATACATATATAATTTTCTTTGAGAACGACCGTCAACATATCATTCCCGCAACCGGTGTGAGTTGCGTGTTCTGAGTTTCGAATGTATATACTCTGACATTCAAAACAAGAACTCCAGCTACTCACTCCTATTGCCCTTTTTTCTGTCCTTTTTGATGTTATTCATTTGGACCTCCTATTGTGGTTTAGTTTTGATAAGGAGGGTTCAAAGCTACGACAGGCCTAGGCAACCCTTAGTGGAAAATATTTGTCTTGAATAAGAAACTGACTCAGGCCACAGGTTGGAAACAGTAATGGTTGTAAAAAAATGTACTTAAGCGTATAACCCGAATGGGTAGTAAGACGCAGCAATACAAATAATAAATACATATATTTTTATGTGGTTAACGTTAAATCAACAAATAATGTAAGCACCCGAGTCTGTGGTATCATGATGTAAGGCGTCACTCTTACAATACATTGAACTGCCGATGATGAGATTGGGGTTCTAATCCAGCTCGGGTCTACTGAGGGTGCTTTTTCCTTATTTTTTTTATTTTCACTCGGCCTCCACACAAAGGTGGATACACTTCCTCTAAATCCAACCTTCTTCATCCCTAAAACATTAACGTAACTAGCCAGAACGGGTAGCAAGACGTGGTGCTAAAATATTACTATTTTTTATGCGTGTAAACCTTTTACTATGTTCTTATTGTTTATAATAATCTGTTCTTCCCCTTTAAAACCATGCTGGTCTTAGAAAACTGTAAATTAATTTTAATTTAAAATGGGAAAAAAATATGTTGTCATGTATTTGTAGCCATACAGCATCGAGAAGAATTTTTTTCAATAGGTGTCTGATTCGGTTTTAGAATTTCTATCAATTTTTAATATTAGTCTCTAACTGTAATAAGTTTTTATCAAATTTAAAAGTGAATATTGTTGTTCCTTCATTTTAACAGTTTCATCAAATTTGTGTATATATGTACATACATACACAATATTCGTGTCTAGGCTACATCACTATTATCCCAGTTTTTGAAAAGATTATTCAGTTCTAATGTACCGTTGCCCAAGGGACGCCCGAATGTACTAATCCTACATTATTTCCGTGGAGGCTCTTTCCATGTCCCGATGAGATGAGATGATGGTGATGGTGACAGTGAGGGTGTGGATCCAGTGGAAACACTTAAACCTAACTTAAGCTTAATTAACCAAGCCTTGGTGACCGTTGGGGTAATTCCCCTTTCGGGAAAGTTACCCATGGTACCAGCTGACAGTCGAACCCCGGGACCCTTAGATCCGTAGCCAGGTGCATTGACCACTATACCCCGTGTCCGGTTATATAAGTTTCTAGGGTCCTTATGTTTAATCACATTCCCTCAGTGAACAATATATTAATTTAATACATTTCTAGCAATATTTTGAGATGGGACATGTTTTTTTTAAGGACATTAAACTCTACTAAAGGAAAGAAGGTACAAAACTTGAGTACAATGCCCTTTTAAAAACCATCCACTTAGAATAAACGTAGATGATTTTAGTTTGAAACCTTTCAAAATTAATGCTTTTTTGATAACTCCTGCTCATCGGCTTTTCTAATTTCAACCAAATAAGTTGGATCCAAAGCTTTCCAGGTTGTGTGCCTGTGGATGTAGCTTGCTCTCTTCGGGCTGGCCATGTGGACTCAGTCAGTAGCGCTGATGACATCATGCCATCAATGGTGACCTAATTCAAGTGACTCAATTGCAACTCATACTGGTACGGACTCTGGAGTCAATACCGTTCAGATGAGTCAGCCTAGAAAAATATTTGTTTTCAACAGAACAGCATCATCGACGATGATGACTAAACTAGTAATAATTTAAAAAAAAAACATGTCTACATACTGTTTATTGGTAATATGTGTGTAACAGCATATCTCTGTGCAAGAATGCTTCAAATACATGTTTTGAATCGTTTTATTGTTATTTAGGTTGTTGCTGTGGTAAAATGTAATCAGATATAATTTTATATGATTTGTATATTTGTATATACCTTATTACATAATTTTATATTGCCCAATATTATCCTGTGCATACTGATATGTTAATTTACCTTTTCCATTTGGCCCAATGCGTATTTGATATACAATTTAAACTAAATATAGGAGATCTGTCCGTACGTGAGTGTGTGTGTGAGTATGATTTAAGGGTAGTTTGAAATATATGTTCTTTGTATGAAAGAGGAATTGGCCGTCGCTTTTTTAGGACCTACATATTAATATACATATATTCTTAATGTGCAACCATAATACAATAATAATAATAATATTTAGCACCGTGTCTTACTACCTGTTTGGGCTATTCGCTTAAGTACTAATTACGCCAATGGGTTAGGAATTGGGAAAGTTGAATTTAGAGGAAGTGATCCGCATTTGCGTGGAGGGAGAGTGGAAAACCATTGAGGAAAAACCACCCCCAATTCACCCAACCAAGATTTGAACCTAAATATACCCGTCCTCGACAGTCTAGCTCAACACAAAACTAGCGCGTTAGCTAACTAGGCCACCAAATAATATAATAGTATAATACAGGCTAGCCTCTTGGTCTTGTGGTCCGCATCCCTGGCGACTAGTGTAGAGGTCTTGGCTTCGATTCTTGGTGATGCCATAGGTATTTTTTCCGGAGGGTAATTATTATTATGGTTGCCATGACCTAGTTGGTTAGGCTTAAGTTAGTTTTAAGATTTCTACTGGCACTATATAATCATAATCATTATCATCATATCATCTCATCGAGACAAAGTAACCATAACTAAATGGTGGAAAAAACATCAGAAGACAATTAAAATTATTTTAGCACCACGTCTACTGAGGTAACTTACTCATAGAAGCTCGTGCTATCCAAAATGACTCGAGTACAGTTAATTGATTTGCTTAATTTGTATTTGACACTCAGTTCGAATTATATAATTAATAATAATAATATTTATTTCAATAGCATAACTATGCCAACAATATATAGTATACAGATAAATACATGAAATACATGCGATACATTAATAAACATAATATTACATAAACAAGAACATACAGAACAACTAAACTAGTCAACCAAAACTATATTAATGTATACTATTCAAAATGACTTAAAAATTGATTTCACTCATTTCTTAGATAAATATTTTTAGTCACGCCTTGAACATGTCTAATGAGGTACAACTCTTCACCCTTATAGAATAAAGACTTTTTTTGTGGACATATTTTTATTGTAAAACAAATGTAATCATTGTTCCTAGTCCATCTTCGCATCGCTAAACTCATATATAATACTCTGGGTGGTATATTATGAATAAAACAACTAGCATTCATTGCTTTGGGGCTTGTACTAGAGTCCGGGTTGGGTCAAGGTCGTCATACGCCCCAGACGAGAGTTAAAATTTGCTCCCGGGTCTATTCTGTATGATATAAATAAACCGCACCCTCTACGTGACTATTATTATTAGTAATAATAATAATAGGGTGCCGAAATAGCGGAAAAAAGGATAAATACATAAAAAATTAAATGGTTGCCGCCATTTCTTTAACCAATGTGCGCAAAAATATTATCCGTTCTTCCCTTACTTAAGCTTTTAATTAAATATCAATATGATTCGTCGACAAAGCAACCCTAAATGTTAATAAACTTTTAAAGTAATAACATTGGTAATCAATCTTTGTTTTAAAATATATTATTTACATTGTATGCAATATTTCTATGTTATTTCTTTATTTAAAATTAATTATTTGTTTATTTAGATTAAATTATTATTTTTCAAAACACTAAAAAACTTACAATTTTTCTGAGTGTGTCCTAAGCCCCCACCTAGATTTATTAAACGTTACTAGAGTTAGTTCTTTTCTTTCCTTATAATCATGAGCTGGGCTATTTGTGGATAGCTGACCCAATACATCGCCTTTGCCGCTTCGTATATCACGGTGTGGAAACTTACCTTGGAGTGACTCGCTTGGGATGGTATGCAAGGGAACTCAAGCAATGGTCCATATTTTTGCAGTAAATAAAAAAACATACTTTTTGCCAAAATAAATAAATTATTGATTAAGTATATATATTTGAGCAGAAATCATTTTAAATTTAGAGGAAAAGTCTTAATCAAACCACGCAATATCCAGGACACATATTCAAAGATTGTTTTCATTTTAATTTAGTTGAGGTATTTAAAATATCAGCACACGACTTATTAACTAACATAAATATAGAACAGATGCCATATTCAGTCTCCAGTCGATAATTTATCACTGTGAAAGGGGAAACTCACATTTCACCAATGATCAATTTTTCGGCCATGCCAGGAATCAAACACGGGACCCTTTACTCAAAAGACAGGCACACTACTGACTGAGCTAAAATGTCGGACTTGAGAGACTGTTATGATTCCTAATTGTAGAAAACTAAACTAAATGTATCTATTGAAGCAATATTTGATTTATTATTTTGACCAAAATATTGTTTTTATCGTCAAAACTGAAACAAATACTTACCTTGAGTTCCCTTCTATCTCAACTTAAGGGCATTGGTACAAGCAATGTGCTATGATTGCCACGTGACCGAATAATCTCCAAAATTCCCTCACTTAAAATAGAAGTAGGGATACACCGTATTTGTCGCATTCACTCAAGAGCCTGCTTAAAGATAGCTGTGTCGCTCTTAACCATAAATTATATGTTTAAGTCGTAAATATAACTATCGACATGTCTGATACCTAGCGATAGTTGTTAGGACTTTCTTGCTATTCTGAAACTGTGGTTGAGAGATGTGAACTGGTCTTCATAAAAATTATCATTTCTCTTATTCCAGTATCTCAACATTAATTAGTTAACTTTATTATAATTTCATAACTTAATTGTAAATCTTGGGGTTGATAATACAATACATTCCACGAGTCTTTTGAAAACTGATCAATCAGAGTGATTGTCTCTAAAATAAAAAACTATCTTGAGTAATAGATTTTTTTAAACTAGTCAATTTCATATTATCATTTAAATTAAACTTGGCATAATGAGTATTCATATAAGATATGGTTAGATTATACAAAGTTAGTTAACGTAATATATCCGACACATTATTTTAGTCGGTAGCCTGTGTGTCTACTGAGCTGGGTGTCCCGGGTTCGATTTCCAGCACGGTCGAGAAATCTATCATTAGTTAAATGTGTGTCTACCATTCCACACTGATGAATTAACTGCCGGGGACTAGTTGTTGTGCTTGTCCTATTATTAAGTTAGATTAAAAGACATACAAAGACAGACCTAGAAAGCCGGTAGTGGAAAATACGGTTTGAATAAAAATCTGACCCAGTCCACAGGCTGGAAACAGTAATTTGGTGTGAAAAATAGATACTACTACTATTAGGTTTTATAGGTCCGTCGACACAATGAGGTCATTAGGGTCTTACAATATAATAGGTTTCATAGTTGGTACTATCATTTTGTTGTTGTTTTAAAATCGCCTAGTGCATTAAGAACCTTCACGTGCACATGTATATAATATCTAAACTAATTAACAGATTCAACTTAAAATTGATACACTCAAATTACCCCTCCTCCACCCACACAGAATCACTAGTTTGGTTTAATTTTTTTTAAACTTAATGTATCATAGTTAAAAAAAATCGTTTATGTTTGATATTCATATGGCAACATTAAACGTTTAGCGAAGCTCAGGAAATTTGGCAATATTATAGTGTATGATTATTTATTAAAACTTACCCACTTCGTTGGCTACATGGTCACTATCACAATAGGATATACTACCAATAACAGGAAGATCATGGTTTAATCCTGATCGGGTGTACTAAGGGGGATTTTTCCCACTCGTTTCCCCACTTCCTCCACGCAAATGCGAGTACACTTAATCTAAATTCAATCTTTCCTTATCCTTAACTCATTAGCGTAATTAATGCATATGTCAAAGACTTAATTTATTGTTTCCATATGATCAAATCTATCTGACGTAAATTGGGTTCCCTTATCAAATGCTCCAATTAGGGATTGCAAATTAAAATATAATTATGATTTGGATTTGTGGCATTCTCTTAGTCACCCATTTTGCAATTTAATCGATTATGTGCACTTCTATTTCAAGAAATGATCTAAACCTTCTATTCTACGGCTTGAAGTAGAATACTTAGTTGTTATTTGGTCATCATGGGTCTTTCAAAACTAAATCTGGAAGAACTAATATTCATATTTTCTTTAGTGTCCAGTTTTACTAGGTATTTGTTACGTGGGGGTAGAGTGGAATACCATTTTGGAAAAACCACCCTCAGTACACCTAAGGATGTGGTATCGAAAGAAAAGTATCGATACCGTACTCATTTAATGTATCGGAAGAAAATTATTGATACCGTACTAGTATCGAAAGAAAAGTATCGATAACAGTAAGTATCGGTATCGAAATTTTAATCTAAAAAAAAAGTTTGTTAACAAGTAATAATTTCAACTTTTGCATGATAATAATTGTATATTCATATGTATTTAAACAATGAAAATTATAATGATTTAACCATATTATATTATATGTATGTCTATCGCGTCTATCCTATATGCTGGAACTTGGAAGGTATGATAGTATTGGATGATGGATATTATAAAAGCTTTTACCATACCAGATTTCAAATGTCTATAAAATTGTATCTGATGGAAAGTTATTTAATAGCTAAATATAATTAGTAATATATTTTGTTCAATCTATTTTGTACCATTCTTCAACCATAGTAAACATTTAATTCAAGCATGAGTTAAGATAAACAAAAAGTTGATTCTTTCGATATCGATCTGATACTGGAGTGTGAGCACTAATATTAGTAAAAGTATCGGAAAAAAGTATCGAGTGAAAAAATATTATAATCGAAAGGAAAATATGGATATTAGTAAAGTATCGATTATTTTTAATATCCCTACGTACACCCGATTGAAATTCGATCTCCCCGTTATCGGCAGTCTAGTCTACTGTGAGAGTAGCGTGTTAGACCATGCAGCCACCGAAACGGGTATAAAATGTGGTAACAGTTCTTGAGTAGCCATTTTGGGCTTAAGCTAAATTCAACACTGGTAGGCCTTCGATTATTATTTGCAATTACACCTTTAACGTAGAATTTTTTTTCAAGGCCTAATATTTATAATCTTACAATAGTAGAACCTTGCTAATTCTAACTAAGTAGGGCGAAGTTTGTTCGGATTAAAGAAAATGTGGATTAACCGGTAAAAGGGTCTACGGGAGACAGTTTATTTTCACAATTTTAAATTACAGTTGAATGAGTTTTATGAAATATACATTCATTTAACTAATGTATAACATGTAATATGTACTGTAGTTCTATATTTACCTTTATTACAGAACTGTAATTATTTTTAATTACAGGAAAAACACATTGGGCTGACTACAACATGGAAATATTTAGCTTTTTTTTATCACTGTTTCTTACAATTCTCGTTTAAATATGAGCTTGTTATAAATAAAATATAATTAGTTTGATTTTGATTGTTTTTGCCCCAATTTCCGAAAATTGTGTTTGGATTGTTCGGAATTTTAGACTACCAGAGTTCATTCTAATGGTGTTTTATTGTATTAAATAAGGGGAAACCCCATATGAAATAATAAGCTGTACCGGATATACCCATTAGATAAGGATATAATAATAATAATAATAATAATCGACTTTAATGGCAAAGTTAAGGCTACCACATTTTCTTACCCTAAACTAATAATTAAAATAAAAGCGAAACAAATAATAAACATAAAAAACCAACAAATAATGACATAGGAAAATTAGAGCTAAATATAACTAAGCTATAAAACATGGAAACACAGTAAAAAATATTGTTAATGTTTATGTGAAAAGAGTTATGTGTTTAGTCTAAAGTTACGCTATCATAAAGGCGTGTGCGCCCACACATACATACACATACATACACATACATACACACACACACACACACACACACACACCAGAAGGTGTCGTCACGTCTCACATTCCTCATTCTCGCGACTGAGCTCCCACATGCATATTATTTACAAGTTTTACCTTGAAACCATTCAGTTATAATTTCTTTATATCGCTGGTTAGAATATTACATGAACGAGAATTTACGCCGATCCTATAACATCAAAAATCCTTGAATGGAAGATGTGTTTGACTTGACGCAGTAGAGCGGGTGAGACCCGTGGGATGTGAGCGAGGGTGATAAGTGTGATGTTGGACTTTTTGAATGTGTCAGCCATTGGGTGAATATTTGCGAACAGGAATAGACTGATGCAGATATGCTACGGGTGGCCTACTCTAGTTGGAACCTTATGTCAGACTCCAATAATAGAAACGGGCGTGGTTTAGCGGTGTTCTATTGTATAGGCATCTGACATTACTGATCTTGCAGATACTTGCCTGTGTGAGCTCAAAGAGGAAGAGGGAGTGACATTGGGAAGCCATACATCATGGCCCAGAGAGAGAATATATTATGTTTCTCTTGGTGTGCGCATACGGGAAGAATGATGTTCTTGGGATAGAGTGCCTTCCAAGATCAAACCCGTGACCTATATCCCAACAGCTTATCTCCTTAACTGTAACGCTGACATAGAGTCATTCATTAGGGATTGGGATCTCCCGGGACCACCCGTAAAACACTATTTTGATTCTTTCCATTAAGGGTTCAAGGTAAAGTACCCAGTTACTTTCTAGGCCTAATTCTTAAGAGATTTTATCTCAGCCCTAATTTTACTTTCTTCAGGCCAAAACAATGGTCTTTTTCTAAACTTTATGAATCCTGATCCCAGCTGTGAGTTCTTTATACAAATGAATCTCCCTCCTTGTTACTTTCTAAACCTAATCAGAAGTGGGAAGGGGAAGGGGGGGAGTGATTGATCAACCAAGAGATCGGAAAAAAGAGAGTGAGCGTTCTGAAGTGGATAAATCAGTACCAAAACAAGTTAAGGAATTCAGAGAAGGGGTGTGAATGGTCACAGTTAAAAAAGCCTGAGGGGTAAGAACGTACTACGAGATCAGTAAAATGAAGGTGAGATGATTCTGAGCTAGAAGTAGGTAACCTTTTACTTTTTAGGGTAATAGAACGAAGAGAATGAATGCTTTCAACGTTTCCAGTACAGCTCAGGACGTGTTTGGAGTCCTAATACAGACACATTCACATATTAGGAGTGCGTCAGCCCAGAACAGGCAATCCCCATTAATTAGGAGGGTTAGTTCTCAAACTTAGAGTGCAAAGACACCCTTCACATATTAGAGGATTAAGGGGTGAATTCGTGTGCCAAAATTGACTAGCTCTGCACAATTTATAAGGTGCGATTACCTAATTAGGCTATCTTTAGTGATCAGGAAGAGGGGGGACTGCTCACATTTATAGAGAGAGGACATCCTACCCATATTAGAAGAGTAAGAGGTGAATTTATGTTCCAGAATGGACTAACACTACACAATTCAGCATTTTGGAAAATTGTATCTATGGTATAGATGGCAGAGAAATATGCAATACTATTACACAATTTACTTCTTAATATACTTCAAGGAACACAAATAAAATAATGTTCCTTCAACCCCCTAATGGTAATGACTTCCATATTTTAAGACACCAGGTTCATGAATTATTTATAAATAATATGGATATGACCGCTTCTTATTTATAATGACCACAAATTTATTAATAAATAAGGAACTTGTCTAGGATGACTATTGAATAAATATAAAGTTAATATTTATATTTAATCTTTAAATTTTGAGATAATCTTATAAACGAATACGTGTATGAACTAAGCTGTTCAGCTTAACCTGTTGTTGGTTTTAAGAAAGAGTAGCCAAGAAAGTGTATTATATAGTCTGACAGTGCTTTTGGCCGATCAGCTATTACACTACACCATGCAATGAGAACTTATTCCCCCGTGTTCATTGGCTTGATAAACAATAATTGTAATTTCTCTGCACAAGTAACAAACTCTAGCTTTCTAAAAAAATGCGTTAAATCTCTTATATTGACGAGTACTGATTTGACACATATATTTATAATGGGTCATAGTCTGAAATAAATGAGTATAAAGAAATATCACTTTAGCTATTTACATTTTTACAACGTTTCAAACGTATAAACATGACTAGATTTTGTTCTTAATAATGGAACAACCTTCACTTTAACAAATAGCTTCAACAGAGTCAAAAACAAACTTGAATATTCAAATTTATTTTCTAAACTATATAGTAAAATTATATTTTCAAGCTCTGAAAATATGAACAAATATGAGTTCTACAATAATGTTCATCGATTAACATTGCTGTAGAATCACGGAATGTAATACTCACTGTCATTGAGTGCGTGATGTAGTAGTGTAAACTATTATATCCATGTTATAAAATGAGACCACTGCTACTAGAGCAGCTTATCAAAGTTTGGTTGAAGTGTGAAACTGATCAATCCTATGAGATAAGCCTAACCCCTTGATACTCCCGTGTAAAGCAACATACGAGGAACGATCCAAAAGTTATCGGACTGTACGAATAAACAAAAGTTAGCTTGCCGTAGGTTCCAATCACTACTGTTTCCTTCAAAGTAACCCCTTGGTAGCTGATTCGATTCAACTGGACCAGAACTTTTTCGGATTCTGGAAGCACTTATAGAACTCCCTTTGTGAGATCCTCTTTAACATCTACCGATGTTCCTAAAGAATCATCTCTATGTCATAAAATCTTCGCTCCTTCAGCAGGATCTTCATCTTGGGTAACAGTTTGAATTTACAGGAGGCTAGGTCGGGGTAATAGGGTGGGTGGAGACCACTGATATTTTATTATGGGCCATAAACTTATTTATAGACATATAAGTAAGAGCCTAGGTGGTCGTGATGCAGCAGTCAGTTCTGCGTGCACCAATAGTACTAATGTTTTCGCCTCACATGATCTCCCATTTGCCTCAGGATCTCGATGTAAGCGTGCTGATTCACTGTCTGACCAATAGCTACAAATTCCTTACTAACAATTCCATCCATATCGAAAAAATATACCATTATGCTCTTGATATTGATCTCGACCTGCCTCACATTATTTGGCCATGAGGAAGATGGACTCTTCTACTGATGACTGCTGCTTGGTTTCTGGTTGTTAGTCATAGATTCAGCTGTCATCACCAAGGCTGACCTTGTAGATGAATTTAAGGTCATTTCTGACCTGTTTCAAGAAGTCCCTGCACACGAAGAGCTGGTGTTTCCTCTGTTTTTGGGCTAGCAAACTTAGCACATAGTTGTTAGCAATCTGACTTATGTTGAGTTCCTTAGTGAGAATTCACAAGCATGGACCTAAAGATAGAACAACAGTGTTGTAGATATCATTAATCATTCACAGATGGTCCCCGTGGATAGTTTTATGAACGTTTTAGATATTTTAGTACATTATGCTTATTAAGGGCCGACGTCAGTCGACGTTTGCTCACGTTTGACCTGCGGGAACCGCTCGAAAGTCTGTATTCTGTGCATGGTTTCATATTAAAATGCTTGTCTAAACATCTCAAGGGTCTTCGACTGGGTCTTACTGAGTTTTAAGGAAAACTTGGTGCACATGTGCTGCTCCTTCAAGCTTGCCAATTTTATTCTAGAAATAAATTTTACAACACCACTAACACTGATGCACAAAGATACTAGTGAAAATAAAACGCTTGCGTGTATCATCGTAAAACCTGGCACTCTGATACAAAATTAAACTTTTTAGTGCCACCAAGCAGCAACTTATGTGCGTACTTATTCCGTTTGGCACTCGATACTTCCAATCCGAACATTTTTGGATCGCATCTCAAATATATCATTCTGCAGGGTGGGACCGAAACTATTAGACGATTAGTAACATGAAAATGAACACTTTAATTGAGAAGTAAATATTAACTAGCCAAATAAAAGCAAACTATATAAAACACTTTCCCAATTTTTTATCGCTCAGGGGAGCTCCCTCAGACGTCAGGCAAACCTCAGCACGTTGTCGATCACTTTCCTCAGCATATATCAGACGTCCCCTTCCCCCACTCCCACCCTGTATAATAAAAGGAGTAAAGAGCCTTTGTAAAAAGTCAATTAATTAACTTTACAGCATTTGTGTACTTAAAGGCCGTGCTACACGCACCAATTTCCCCATGAGTTTACTTGATATATGCTTCCCCATGGAAAGTATGTGAGGAAGAACATGTCAACTTTTCCAAGGATATCCTAATGGTTGTATATTTTAGGAAAGCTCACGTGGAAGCCAATGTGTCTAATAGCAGCTTGAATTTCTCCAAATCATTTTATTCCATTGCGCATGCGCCTGACTCCACGATATCATCAGTTGTCGGACTGCAGCTATTTTATTGTATTATAGTTGTGACATATTATTTAAAAAATGACTGACTTGCGTTGATTCACTTAGGAGTTTTTGACTGAAGTAATTGACCTTTATAACACTATCCCATATTTATGGCGATTCAAGACTCAGGGATATTTATATTGAAACTTCAAAGAAAAGGCCCTGGCACTTTAGTGAATATATTTAAAGAAGTAAAGAATGATTCAACCAAAGGGATTGTGATATGATCAAACATCTTGCTGTGAACTAGCTAGGGAAATTTGTAAAGGAGATTCTTCCTATCACTAACCTTAGATAAAAGGATGGGGAAATTTCTACGTATGATAGGAGGATTCTCAGCTCAGTAAACTCACGAGGAAATCGCTGTGTCCAATGCGGCATGCTTTATTATGAAAACTGGACATATTCTATAGTTTTAACATTTCAAATAATTTCATACCACATGCAATCTACCGACATAATTAGTTTTGTAATTTTAAATTATTTCAGAATTGGAATTTGTATTTTGGTTCGTATCTTCTACATTTTCAAATATTTTCACAATCACGCGCACACACTTATTAATGTTTTGACTGTGTTTTTAAAGGTCAATGGTGGCAGTCTTGCAGAGAAATTTGGTCTACAGCCTGGAGATGCTCTCATTAGAGTAAACAATGTAGATCTGTTTGATCTAAAACATAAAGACGCTCAAGATTCTATCATCCGTGCTGGCAACAACTATGAGCTCACCATTCAAAGGTGAGAACTGCTAGTTATTGGGCGTTTATGATAGATTCTGTGTATACTTTTATGGTAATACTGTTTACATAGATCTTGCTTTTCAAGAAAAATCAGACAATATTCAAAGAAAATTAAAAATATTAAAAGTTCAAGATCTAGCCAAATAGTGAATTTATCTTATTAAACTTGTTTTGAACTGGAGTGGCAAATAAGTGTAAATATTTTATAAAACATTCTCAATTTGGTTTGGAGGAATAGTAATTTATCCACCAACAAAGATTATTTCTAATTGTCAAATATTTTTACTAACAAAAGAGTATAAAAGTAATGGACAGATGATTACAAAATTGGTTTGAACTTGTTTATTGGTAATAATTTGGATTGGATTGCATCAATTTGTCATGACATAATTATATTAAAATATATTCAGATTTATAGCATTTAATTTCCAAGCGCATTTTACAACTGTCGAATAATTTGTAATTAAGTCACTAGATGGCATGTTACAGGTTTGAGCTTATCAGAGCGAGTATTAGCAGCCAAGTCAAATTGCTCTAGTATTCCCCACCCCCAAAGTGTGTATGTTCACAAAGCGGTGAATTGAATATTGATGGAGGAGGTTGGAATGGTGAACCCCATGACATTATCTTAGGCTGGCAACATATTACATTTAAAAAAAATCTCACAAATAATATGCCACTAAACAATCTAACCCATGCGGATTTTTTTACAACGTAACAAATGTATTTTTTAAATATCACGCCTTAGTATATGGAGATTTGACCAATCTCTTTTCCAACAAAACTAAATAATTTATTAAAAAATATGAATTCTTATATTCTATTCGCACTTAGCCTCACAGTTTGCGCAATATTTTATCTTGTAGGCCTACTATTATGTTAATGTTATTGTTAATTATCTATATAATTGTGTATATATCATGACAACTTGATGCTTTGCAACCTAGGTTATTATCAATCAACAACTATTTTACTTGTAATACTATTTTAGGTAGACTTCGTCTACGTTGAATAGTCAAGCCAAGACTTTCACCTAGAAGAGTAAATGGAGTGTACAAGGCATATTTATAAGGATTTTTACACTCTGCCTATGAAAATATTAATTTTACATACAAACTGGTTAATTTTACAGCGGTTAACGTATGTTATCACTTATTTGGCTCTTCTAACAGAAAACTAAAATTACTCGCGCAGACCACGCGCGTGTTTGGGCAGGCGCAAGCCATCCATCAACTGTCATCTGATCCTGTTACACGAGTTTATCTCGTTTCAATAGGAACTTGATGGCAAATCTGGTGTGGAATTATTTGATTTTAGTTCAAGAATATTTGTCAATTTTGGTTTATTCAGTGATTGTAGCCATAGCTTATGAGACTTGATGCCGGTAGGCAAATTGAATGAATTTATACACCTTTCTTGATATGTATATATATAGGTATAGTTTATTTTTGGTTTTCTCTGCTTCCCAGATGATCTAGCCAGCCTGAAATATAAACCCATGCTCAGATGTTTTCCACATTAGTTAAGGTTAAAAATATTCCCCCTATACCACTCAAATGGAAAACACATAGAAAAAGTTGGTTTCAGATCTCTTTGAGTAGCTATTCAATAAGGTTAACCTCGGTGGTATTGAGGTAAAGTGCTCGCCTAAAGACCCAATGTTCGTAGATTCAAACCCAGTCGGTGTTTACGCGTATTTCTTGAGCGATAAAATTCCTTAGCTCAGCTTCCTTCGGATGTGAAGTAAAGACGCCTATTCCATGTCGATTATGGCATGTAAAAGAGACCAGGAAGGTATGTGAAAATACCTTTACTTGCAAAATTGGTAGGCCCATTTGCTCTCGTTCATAGAAATTATCTTGTGCTGGTATAATTAGTTGGTTCAGAAAGTGCACAGTAAATACTTCAAATAAATACCACATGTTAGGAAATTAACTCTTAAGAAAGGTCATTCAACTTAGACTTAGATAGAAAATTCAGTGATAGCTATAATAAAATATATAGATTTACAATTAAATGAATTTTCTATCTAAGTCTTAAGTTTAATTACTACCACTCCTTACTTTAAACTACTTTAGAATGTTTTCTTAAAAGTTCTAAGAGGGGTGTTAAAAATTTCCATCATTTCCAATGGACGTAGAAATATACTGTGCGCTCAGCGTACTATATGTCCGGGCTCTTCATATAACTGTTTTGTGATTCATTATCCAAATATTGTAATTGTGTGAGTAAACCGAGAACTCTTAACATATTGTGTGTTCTACTCTTAAAATACTTTAACATTAGATAAAAGTGTACATTGTTTCTCGATTAGTGTAAGTGGTCTAATACAATTTCTGTTTGGACCTTCCTTGGATTTGAGATTTTAAGGTATTATTGGTGATAAAAATTGTTATAAAACGAAGTAATTAGTCAAAATAGTACTACGAGCATGAAAAGATACAGGATACTTCTTAGCCTAATCAACTGATAATCTTGTGGCTTAAGTCATCAGACTCGTATTATATGTAAAAGTAGAAAATAGAGTTGCACATACTCAGGATAACCAAAGGATTTAGGCCTGTGCCAAGTTTCATCTCTCTATAGTTCTTGGTTTTTTAGTTGCTAAAACCAATGCTTATTCATTATAAGTTTTTCGGCTTGCATGTAAAAACAAAAAAATAGTTCGTTGTTCAAGTTTTAAATAAGTAGGTACTGTACGTAATCAACGTTTCAGAGCTCTAGTTTTTACTTGTTTGGCAGCTACCCGCACTGTTGTTAACGTGGTCTAAGGCATCAGGCTCACAATATAATTAGGTAAAAGAAAAATCAATACCCAAAGTTCATATACTCAGGTTTCTTTAAGTACTTATTTCGAGCTTTAGCTTTGTAGGTTTCTTGGCTTTAGATATATCTGCAACAGTGATTATGAATTCTATGACGTTAGGGTAGCAAGATTATATAAAAGTAGATAAAAACTACTTCTGAAGTTACTTTACTCCCTTAATATTCTTTAAGAACGTACGATAAGTTTCAGTTTTCTAGGTTTCTTGGTTTCTAAGCTACAGCGAACACAAAACTACACATTCCTTTTTATTTATATGATGATGACCTAAGCTTCTCTAAAGTTTCAACTACCTTTTATTGACAGGAACTACCTTTCTGTCTGAATATTAATAAAAGTAAGATTGTGTGGAATGCCAGGCCTCCACCGTGGTTCGGATTCCACGTTAAACTGGAGGTCCTCCATTTCATCTCACAATCACCCTACCATTACACATTAGCGTAAGTGCGTATAACCCGAACGGGTAGTAAGACGCGGTGTTAATAATAATAATAATAATAAAAACAATAATAAATGTAAGATCAAATTAAATAAATATGTGGAACGTTACCTATGGTTTTTTTGTCAAAGAAACAAACACAAAATAAACAAGAAATATCAAATTGTTTTTATTAATAAAATTGCAAATGCTCTATTACAACTAGTTACTTTTTTAATATATTGATCCACCAAAGAATTTTTTGCACATTTTGAATAGCTTTGTTTTTGTTATGTTTTTGATATAAAACAACAGTTATTTTGCAATGCAACCTGCTCTATTAATTATTTTTGGATGTGGAAATACGTTTATTTTACTGAGAATATTGAAATTAAATTGCGGTAGGCTGTTAAATTTATGGCTTTTGTACATTTTATAAATTTGATCTATAAATTAGTTTACCACTAAAAACTGTAACTTTATGTGGGTGTTTTAGAGGTGGTAACACTTGGCGGCCCAGTGTGACTACAGTGGGCCCGACGCCAAAGGTTGGAGCGCCAGCCGGTGCTGTTCAGCCGGTCACTAAGACTTCTCTTGCTGCCAGGAAACCTGACTCTACGCCCATAGGAGGTGGTCATAATTTGACGGCGAGGCCTTTTGGACCAGCTCAGGTATCTATAAACATAACTAATTAATTATACGATAATAGGTACGTCAAGACAAAAATAAATAATGTGCATCGCATTGATTTTATAACTTTTCTGAAGAATTATTTTTACACTTTTATAATTTAAGTGAAAGTAGCGAGCATGCAGAGCTAATGTTATGGTAATTACAAATCTATCTTGATAGAGTGATGGAGGAATAAGTTTTATGTGTACCTAAGTTAAAAATATTATTCTTTTAATGTATAGAATAAACTTAAACCATATTTTAAAACTATATTTCTAATAGTTTCATAAACATTGTAGGATTTTGGCAGTAATAACTTTGATAAAATACAAACTTTTTTGTGGTCAACAATGATAGCATTTTACTATATTGTTACTGTTATTTTATATTATATTGATAATATCTCTCAAAAGTGACAGCTGCAGACCACATGACTTGGCCTATGTATAGTAGTTTTTATAGCTATCAGATAAGGAGTACTAACATCTCGTGGGACTTTTCTCAATCACTAATCATCACGTTCAACCTTTCCTAAACACAAGACATCGCGTGTGAGATTTCCAAAACACTAACCATCGCGTGTGAGATTTCCAAAACGCTAACTATCACGCATGACCTTTCCAAAATTCTAAACATTGTGTGTGACCTTTCCAAAACGCTAACCATTACGTGTGGCTTTTCCAAAACAGTAACCATTGTGTGTGACCTTTCCAAAACGCTAACCATTACGTGTGGCCTTTCCAAAACAGTAACCATTGCGCGTGACCTTTCCAAAACGCTAACCGTTATGTGTGACCTTTCCAAAATGCTAACCATCTAATGTGACCTTTCCCAAACATCAACCATCACGTATAACCTTCTCAAAACACTAACTATTGCGTGTGACCTTTCTAAAACACTATCCATCGCGTGTTACCTTAAAAAAACGCTAACCATCGCGTGTGGTACCTTTCCCAAACACTAATAATTACGTGTGACATTTTTTAATGCGAAACATATCGCGCGGCCCTTTATCAATAACGTTAGGTTTCATTATTCTATGTGAGTGAGATAAATAGTGTGGTGAAGCCGAGGAGCAGCTAAATAGATCGAGTAAAGGTTTCGCTTGTAAACCAGAGAATATTTATAAACATGGGCCCTGGTTTTTAATTAACACACGTGTATTTGAAAGAGGGAGTGCTGTGCCCTTACTCCATGGAATCATAAAATCTATTTTAATCTACTTTTATAATGATTTTAACTTCTTTGAGAACAGTTTAAAGGTCTGGTTTTTAACTCTTCCCATCTGGAAGCGTGACTTCGTTATTGCGCTTGCGCGAAACGGAAGACGTTTTTTTTAAACACACAACAGATGCCGGGATGGCTCGCTACTAGTCTTCTCGTTAGATAAGCGAAATTCTTTGTCTACACCTTGTAATCACACTTGACCTATTCACACCGATTGTTCCATATGGATATCCTGACCGGCTCAATGTATGCCACCGCCTTGATTGTTCTCGGTATATTAATGAGTGTTTACTTATTCGTGTGTGCTAGACTATTGTTTTGTATTCGGGTGCTAGATAGTAACGTCTTCTACCAACGTTTATGATGATGTTATGTATTGTTACAAATGACATGTACATTAATATTAAATAAATATTACATTTATTAATTAAGATTTATATTCATTGTTGTGGGTTTGTTGTGCTAGTGATACCCTCTATTAGCAAAAGTTGGCATTATAATAGCCAACGGACGGTGGTCTCTCTGTCGGTATTGCTACATTGCGGGATAACGCCAATTGAGTTTTATATATTGATAATTGTAGTTGTGAACAACATTACAACACATTTAGAATAACTGTTAAATTTACATCATTTATGCTAAAAAAAAGTGAATTAGGGTGTGGCTTCCCATACTGAGTGATTGTCTAAAAGTGAGTGTTCTTCCCGGATTTTCTCGCAGGATTCGACTATAATCCCATGGGTTTCCAGGAAGGCTGCACCAATAGCAAGCCTGTCCTGGACGATTTCTCTTTTTTAAAGAGAATCGTGTCAATGCCTCCAATTTCACTTTAAAAACCAGCGTAACCTGGTGGGTGGGGGAGTCTTTTTAACGGCAATTTATTTTAACAATATTTGAATTTTTTTGAATCAGAGTAATAAACACATTGTTCCCCTGTCGAGATAGAAAGTGAGAAAGAGAAATTTGGAGATATTGTTAATAAATAATGTTGCATTACAATCTTATAGCATGCGTATAACCCGAACGGGTAGTAAGACGCAGTGCTAATAATAATAATAAATCTTATAGCCCATATAATGTTCTCACGCACTACGTGCCCCACATAAGATGACAAGAGCGGTGAACTTGACCACGACACGGATGTGAGGGTCACGTGACGCTTTTGTGCATTGTGTTTGGCAAACCGACTTTATTTACTAGTACACGATTAACCTCTGTGGTACCACTCAGCCACAAAACTCGCACTGGGCAAATCCGGACATGATGTCTTGCAAACAAGTCTTCTTAAGGTCTTGATAATCACGAATGGAAACACATTTCTGAAATACTATTTATTGAAGATTTATTTTAGTACAAATCTATGAAAAATAGTCAACTTTATCTCACACAAATATGTTCATGGGCACCCGCAGTATCGGGCAAGGAGGGGGCACTGCCGCCCCCCGCCCCCAGGAATTATGTTTTCTTTGACAAAAAACATTGTTAACAGTTTTTAATCTTCTAGTTTGCCTTACAATTTTTTTCTTCCAACATTTAGCAACTATAAAATTTACAATCGTGGTATATGATCACTACATTTTAAGCAATTGTTGTCATTACGTCATAATCTTCTCGTCTAAGAACAGAGAAAACAAACAATACGTGCGTGCGCGTAAGGTGGAGGAATATATTTTGACCACCCCTGGAAAAATGTCTGCGGGTGCCCATGAATAATATTAACCTCAGAAAAAGGGAGCTGTTAAACATTTTTGAAACAACAATTAAACAGTAAGTACGTGAAACTATTTAACTAAAATAATATAAATTGAAAATGAAAATTTATTCTTAACGAACAGTTTACTAGTTTAAACCTTGTTTGATACATTATTAACATCTCAAAAGAACTCCATAAGTACCAATATTACACTAATATTCACAAGATAATAGTTCCAAATTAAGCATATCTACCCATTGCCACACCCATAAATCTACTTGGGTAATGGGAGAAAGGGCTAGTCAAAACTATATTCAGGATGAAGATTTTGGAGAATGAGGAAAGGAGCACAGCCTATCAATCGAAGGAGGCCAATAATATTTATGAATGCACAACTATTTGGTTTATGAAAACATATTAGATAAAATATTTTTTAACACTTAAATTTATATGACGATTTTTTTATTTATAAATTAGTTTGACAGTTTTTTAATGTGTATACGGTTTATTAAAAATCACAGAAATGAAGGTTTGAAGGAAATATAGTATGTACTTATTATAATGATTTGATATATATATATATATATATAATCTATGTTAATAAGTGAATGTATAGACACTATCATGACAGGGTTCTCTAGCTAACTAACTACCTCTCTTCCTTTAAGTAACTACAAGTTTATGGTCACCAGAACGTAAGCTTGCCAATCAATCGTTCATGAAACACTTCCATCTAATCACTATCCTGACACCCAATATCATTCAATTACATTTTAAAATTATCCTCCCATAGACATATTGGTCCACACAGGGGTCTTGTATCTTCAGGTTTTGCAACTAAAATGTTGTATACATTCCTGTCGTCATCCATTTGCACCACAGGACCACCACCTTAGCCTTCACGGTTTGATTATCTTTATAAGTTTGGTGATGCATTCAAACCAAGAAGTTTTTCGTTATGTAACTTTATCCATTTTCCTGTTTTTCACACCTCTTAGGTCCACCCTTCCTTCACCTCTGACAAGACATCTTGTGAATGTGTGGAATGCCAGGCCTCCACCGTGGTTCAGATTTCACGTTAAACTGTAGGTCCTCCATTTCATCCCACAATCACCCTGCCATTACACATTAGCGTAAGTGCGTATAACCTTTAAACCTAGGGCCGCACTGCAGGTGGGTAATGGGTAGCTCGGAGGCTAGAGGGTGGAAGCTCGTGGGTGAAGGGTGGATATAGTCCAGCCGCACTGCACGATGGAATAATCTAGGTATCACCGTGGGTCCCATATCGCTTTCCGCTTGTAAACGGCCGAGATCAGCAGCTCCTCCATAACTTAACGCGTGGTGGCTAGGTGAAATTATCCAACACAACTGATTCCCTCACTACACGCCTGGCGACTTGCTAGGCTGGTTGGGTGGGTTGGAGGACCCAGTGCGGCCGGTACCGTCTGGCTGCATGTGACGGAAACGTGGCTGGTGGGTTGCTTGGCGACTCACCACCCACTACCCTCCAGATAAACAACTTGCACTGCGGCCGCAGCCGAACGGGTAGTAAGACGCGGTGCTAATAATAATAATAATAATAATAATAATAATAATAATAATAATAATCCTAGGTCCAAACATCTTTTTCAGAATTTTGTTCCCAAAAACCCTCAATCAATTCTGTTGGTAAATAGCGAGAGACCGCCCTTCACAGGGTTCCTTATGTCATAAAAAAATTGTTTGATGTGTCTTAAAAAAGGCCTTGAGCTGCACATTTGCACAAAAACCACAACATTTCTGAACTGTCTTCAGGCTTTACTATAAATCTCATGATTTGGAAAATCAAAAAGTTAAATGGGGTGGTTTTTCCCCTGAGTAAAATGACTATTTTCGCTTAATCGTCGGTTCCGTGCAGAGTTCGAGGATAAAGTGCTGCTCTTTTAATGCGTTGTCTAATCAGCTCTTGTAGCTTTGCCTGTTCCAATCTCAATCAGGTCAAAGTTATTTAGTCTAAATATGGCGTGAAATTGGGTGCTTTTCAAGGGATTTCTAACTTTATATAAATGCACTTTCTGGTGTTAATAACCAAAGCATAATTTTAAGAGCCTTACATATATAATGTACTTTAACAACAGAATGGTGGCTATTTGCTATATATATTGTGTTGTATCTTTATTTGTATATATTTTAAACATTGACTAAGGCGGTATTTTATTTAAATGGATTGACAGGTTTTGGTAGAGAAGGAAGGGCTGGGTGTGAACCAGTTCTACTTGGTATGAATCAAGTTTTATTAAAATTATGCATAATGTTGGTGAGCTGGGTGACAAGTACCAAGTTTGCCCCCCTACCCACTGGTTGTGCCACTGTTTTCACGTGGCATTTTTGTTTCAAGGTTTACAACATATATTACTAACGTTGACATATTATAGTTTAAAATAGTCCATTGACTCTAGTTTTAATATTTTATTTCATTTGTACTTTCCCAACTATTGCAATTATTGTTTATTTGTTTTGTTTTTTTAAATAATTTTCTTTGAACAAAATAGGGTATCTTAGTTTTTGTATTTCTCTTTATAAATTGTACTATATAAAAACTATAAATTTAATATGTTTATTGTTTCGCCTTCTAATACCATATCTAATATGTCTTAAGTAAGCTTTATAAATGATTTCAAATAATTTATTTAAGTTACACAAATAATATTTAGCGTATACCTAGATATAATCTCATGTTTAACAGGTTAACGGAGAACCCACCGTCAAATCCATTGTAAATAAGCAGTATAATTCTCCAGTTGGTATCTACAGTGAACAAACCATTGCAGAAACCTTGTCTGCCCAAGCGGAGGTACTTGCTGGAGGAGTACTTGGGTTGGTATTTTCAAATATTATTATATGAATGGTTTTAACTTAATTTCAGTTCTAATTGTTACTTATTTACTAAGATAGCAAATGCCAACAAATATTTCCCCCATCAATTTGCGTCAATGATACAGTTTAACGTAGAATAATCATGTGATTACAAAGTAAATTGCTTATGATTTAACTTTTTCCTCAATGATAGAATAAATGGAAAGGTATAGCTTGTACATTGGCTCCATTACTTATTTAACTTTCCAGCTATGTGTGTAATTTAATACAATTTATTGAAACGCTTATTTTCTCAGCTTTGTCGCTGGATGCTTTGTGCATCAACGACCCTAAGATGTTGAGTTATAACACTTCGAATTTTTTTATACAACCACATAGCTATATGACTATAATGCTTTCTACATAGTTATGTCATCTAGATATACATGGTATTTTACTAGCAGTGGCGGATATGTAACTGTTTTCTGAGGTTGGGCTTCCATGTAGGTGTGGTTACTTCGTGCCGCTGAAATGATATGTTCATTATGATGATGATTATGTGGTGCCACTAGAAGTCCTTAACCTAGATAGAAAAACCATAGCAACTATATGAACAATTCCCTTCGAGATGCCTATGGTATCACCGGGAATCGAATCCGGGACCTCTATATTAGTAGCCAGGAATGCTGACCACTAGACCAAGAGGCTGGACGGTATCAGGGCTATAACCACAGATGGGGAAGGGGAAATATCATTCATGAATGAACAAATGAGCCACCTAAGCCTGAGTCAGAGATTTAGGTCAATAGTATCATAGATGTTTGGAGATTTAAGAATTTGAAAAATGATAGACTAATAATAAATAACACTAATTAATTACTTCAACTTAACATTTAGACACAGATAAATACCATTGTATATCTCTTAAGTAATTGGAAATGAAATTCCACAAAGCAGAGAATTTATTATTTTCAAATATATCTCAACACACTCAAAGTTAAATAAAACAAACATATTTTCCCCCACCTTGTCTTATTTTCTGAAATATTATATGAGATAAAAAATTTTTTTAATCTTTAAGATGATGGTCTGGTGTCAGATCCCAGATTATTTGGATTCAGCTCTGCAATATGGGACCTGTGAAAGTTGTGAAAGTTGACTACGTATGGAAAGCCAAAGTCAAGAAAACTTAGTTATATTGAGTTTCTAAAGAAATATTTAAAATAGATTAGCTATCTCTCTACACATTCCATGAATAAATGGGAAAACCACAGATATAAAACACACGTGGAGAACGAATCCCACTTCACTGACCTATTAACTCCCCGTCAGTGGTTACTAGTTGAAATATGAGTCTAAAACCTCTGATATCGTATCCTTTAGTGTGGGTGCGTTACACAACTAAAAAAAGGGATTTCTTCCATCCTTATAGTAAATAGTTCTGACTTCTATTATACTTTCAACCCTCTTCAATGGACGAATGGTCTAATGTCGAAACATATTTAAAATATCATGCTTGTCTAGGCCTAACCCCTTAATCTACAGTGTGAGTCCGCAATAGTGTGGTGCATGAATACATTAAAACTGCCCTTCTTTTGGCGTCATGTAACAGTCATGTTGTACAATTACCGTGTGCGTTGTGTTAAATAAGAACAGTGCGTTCCAAACCTCAATTATAGTCTCAACAGGTTATGGACCTAGGCACCCAACAACTGCGTAAATATTCGTGTAATATTCCGTAAAAACTGTCCGTAGGGTAATTCACAAATCTGTTTTGTGAAATCTCGTTTGCGTTTGGAAGCGACGTGATTCGCCATTTTAGGTTCGCGCAGTCAGCGAACAGCCTTGTGTCGTGTGTTTGGAGTTATACGATTCGCGAGACCAAAGTATAAATGATGGCCGAAAAGTATAACGTGGTACACGTAAACAAGTTTCACGGCAATAATACGGCAATAATAATTATCATCTATGGAAATTTCAGATGAAATGTGCCCTAAGGGCAAAAGGAGTATTTGATGTTTCAAAAGGCACCATAGAAAAGCCGGCAATAAACAAAGAGAAGAAACTAGAAATGTGGAACAAAGCCGACGCAATTGCTATGTTTACGCTCACTACAGCTATGGAACTATCACAGATCACATTAGTTGAAAATTGCGACTCGTCTAAATAAATGCTAGAGAAATTAGACTCTATCTTTGAGCAAAAATCATAAATGAACAAAATACCAGTCCACAAACGCTTTCATCAGTACAAGATAGACGCCAATGACTCCATTGCTCAGCATATTGCCAAGATATAAAATCTCACACGACATGTGAGAGAGACTGGTGAACAACTAAGCAATATTACTATAGTGACTAAAATTCTTAGTAGTCTGCCTCCCAAATTTCGAAACTTCAGACAAGCTTGGCTTTCACTAGACGAGGCTAAACAGACGATCCCAAATATGACGGTACGTCTCTTGGATGAAGAGGCCAGTCTTACATCAAATGAACAGTCGGAAAAAGCATTTTTATCTTCGACAAATTTGAAAAGCGATTTTCAAAAGTCTAATAACTCTCAAAAGTTCAATCAAAAACAAAGGAATGGATCAGTAAAACCAAGAGTAACGTGCTATGATTGCCAAAGAAAAAGACATTATGCAAGTGACTGTCGTGCACCTAATAAACCCCGAGAAAACGGACAGCAAAACATTCACAGCGATCGTTCCCAACAAGGTCATTTCTCAGCATTCAGTGCAGAGAAGTAGGATGTTATGCTAATGTCAGCAGTCACCACCGAAGATAATTGGACAATGGACAGTGGCACTTCTGGACATATGACTAATCGTCGTGATTATTTTTCTAAGTTTGAAGAGAGAGTGTAAAAGAAGAGTGATGTGCTTGGAAACAGCCGAGGTCTTCGGGGGTGTGACTCAATCATCACAAATGTGTTGTGCATTCCTGAACTAAGACAAGTCTTTTCTTTGAAGGTGTAATAACGGGAAAACGATTGAAGATCCTTAAGGAAGATAGCTATGCAGAAGTTTACGAAAACGGTGAGCGACTAGAAAGTGCGGTCCATGAAACCAACCAACTATATCGAATGTTATTCAGTACAGTGATACTACATCAAGAAGTAGGCTTAAATTTCACTGCGAATGGTAGTCCAAAATTGTGGCACGAGAGACTCGAACATATAAATGAGAGAACACTGCGTGAAATGGTCACCAAAGACTTGGTTGAAAGTGTCAATATTAATGACCTTAAAGATTTCTTCTTTGAGTCGTGTCAGTATGGTAAACAGCACAGGTTACCGTTTTCACCCTCAGGGCATGCCAAGAACAAACCAGGCAAACTCATTTACAGTGACGTGTGTGGTCCAATGTCAACAACATCAGTTCAAGGTGCTAAATATTTGGTAATATTTAAGGATGACTGTTCGAGCTATCGTGTTGTATTTTTCATCAAACATAAAGCAGATGTTGTGTGTTTCAAATATTTTGCAAAGATGATCAAGAATAAATATGAATACACTATTAAGACCCTACATACTGACAATGGGATAGAATACTGTAATCAGGGAATGAAAGAGTATATGTTAAAACATGGAATTGAGTTTGAAACAACGGAACCTTATACTCCTGAGCAAAATGGTAGAGCCGAACGTGACATGAGAACCATAATGGAAAGTGCACGTTCAATGTTATATGCCTAGGATATGCCAACATATTTATGGGCAGAGGCAGTAAACACAGCTGTTTATATTATAAACAGGACTCCAACTTCTCAAGCACCAAACTCGACGCCCTATGAAACGTGTAGTGGAAAAAGGCCTGTGGTGTCACATATAAGAACCTTTGGCAGTGAGGCATACATGCATGTACCAAAGGAAGTGCGAAACAAACTGGTGCCAAAGAGCAAGAAACTCATCCTTGTAAGATGTCAAGGAAACTCAATCAACTATCGTTTGCTGGATCAAAGTACACAGAAAATTACAGTCTCAAGAAATGTGATTTTCAATTAGAATTCAAGTAGTTTCATTCCTCAAAGAAACACTGTAGTCCCAGTAGTGATAGAAAAAACACATAATTCCGATCAAATAATTCAGCAGGAGGACGTAGGCCCTCAACATCCCGAACAGAACGATGAAGGACCTGGGCACATTGAAACAAATTATGAGCTGCGATCAAGATATGTCATCAGGCCTCCCAAACGCTATGAAGCCAACCTAGTGGTAATAGATGTACCTCAGACCTATGAGGAAGCAATGAAGAGTCCTGATGCAGGACAGTGGACTGACGCAATCAAAGAAGAACTGGATGCGCTGGAAAAGAACAACACCTGGGCGCTAGTATCATCACCTCTAGGTAAAAATGCTATAGGTTCAAAATGGGTCTTCAAATTTAAACGCACTGGAGACGGAAACATTTCTTGATATAAATCAAGCCTATGCGCTAAAGGTTTTGCACAGAAATAAGGGGTCGACTACAATGACACCTACTCTCCCACAACATGGTATGACTCTATACGAATCCTACTCGCTATCGCAGCTCAACACAACTATGAAATCAAGCAGGTTGCTGTGAAAACTGCATTTTTGTATGTTGAACTCAAGGAATATATCTACATGTTTCCACCAGATAGAATCAATGTTGACCAAAACCTTGTATTCTAGTTAAGAAAGTCAATATATGGCCTCAAACAATCATCACGTTGTTGGAACGAAAGGTTTGACGGTTTCCTGAAAATGTTTGTATTCAGCCAAAGTACTGAAGATAAAGGTGTTTATCGAGGTGAGTTCAATGAAACAAAGGTTCTACTTGCATTATATGCTGATGATCGGCTGATCATGACTGAAAACAAAATGGCACTACAACTTGTACTCGATGAACTGAAGACAACCTTTGAAGTCACAATCAGTAAACCAAATTACTTTGTAATAATGTGAACGGATCAATATTTTTACATCATGCCAACTATATCAAACAAATAATCAAGAGATTCAGTCTTGAAGACTCTAAGCCAATCAGTGTACCTGCTGATCCACACAAACACTTGAGTTCAAACAAAGGAGAAAATGCAGAAATAAAAGTACCCTATCGAGAAGCGGTTGGCAGCTTGATGTTTGCTGCAATAGTTAGTCAGTCAGGCATTATGTACGCAGTTGGAAACGTGAGTAGATATTTGGCAAACTATGGAACAAGTCATTGGAATGCAGTCAAACGCATCTTAAAATATCTAAAAGACACATCTGGCTACGGCATTGAATTTACAAGGAGTGAGAATCCACCCCCATTAATTGGCTGCTCGGACTCTGACTTCACAAACGATTTGGACACCCGACGTTCCACAACTGGATACCTCTTTCAATTGAGCAACAGCCCTATAACATGGGCTAGTCAACGTCAACAAACCGTTTCCCTTTCCACTACCGAAGCTGAGTACATTGCTGCATCAACTGCGGCCAAAGAAGTCATCTGGCTTAGACATCTTCTACTTGACATTGGAGAAACAGTGGGAGAGGCCACAGTTCTAGCGGTTGATAATCAGAGTGCAATGCGCCTTGTGCGAAACCCAGAGTTCCACAAGAGAACCAAACACATAGACATACGTTACCACTTCATACGTGAGATGTATGATAACGGTGAGATTGACATCAAGCATGTACCCTCTGAAGGCCAGTAAGCGGACATACTAACCAAACATTTTCCACGTGATTGTTTTCAGACAATCTGTGCTGCGATTGGAATGACAAGAATGGAGTACTAATAAATGCTTCTCATTGACTTTAATATGTCTATAAAGTTGTTTATTTTCCATTTTGTTTTGAATCTAATTAGCAATTATACTTAAATAAGCTATATTTCTAAACATTTGTGTGACTGTAGACAAGCATTCATTTAGTGGGAGTGTCAAAACATGTTTAAAATCTCATGCTTTTCTAGGCCTAACCCCTTAACCAACAATGTGAGTGTGCAATAGTGTGGCGCATGAATACATTCTTTAAAACCGCCCTTCTTTTAGCGTCATGTAAGAGTCATGTTGTACAATTACCGTGTGCGTGGTGTTAAATAAGAAAAGTGCGTTCCAAACTTCAATAATAGTCATAACATCTAAGGTGTCACTTTAATGTTAGACTGATCTATTGAAGATGGGAAGATCCGGATTCAAATCCTGTTCGGGTCTACTGAGGCTGATTTTTCCTAAATAGTTTCCCACTACCCTTCCACGCAAATGCAGATGGATTAAATTTAAAACACTTCCTATCTTATCCCTAACCCATTAGAGTAATTATCCCATATGCGTATGTACTGAACAGGTAGTAATGTGTATGTGACAATAAAAATAGTACTTTTACAAAGTGAGTTAGGAGTCAGTTGTAATCTTTGCTCAACCACTCCCATATCAAACACACATTTTAATTTCAGCTGGTTACAGACGAGAGGCAAAAGAAATATTAAAGTGTAGCTTAAAGAGTTCTGTAAATCATATTCATGATTTATATTTATTGACATACTTAAAATAGTTTTCTATCTTAATGATGGCATTACAAAATAAATACAATTTTTAACTAATACCTTTAACATCAAGGCTCTGAATAGCATACTCTAAGCGATGGGGATTGGGAAGGTAACATATAGTTAATTCACTCGTATTAGCGTGGAAAAAGAATGAAAGAACCACAATGGTATTTACCCAAATTTGGTGCACCAGGTTGAAATTCTAATCTATATTCACCATCAGCTCAATCTATAGCGAGCTTAATACCTTAGACTGTGTGTGTGTGGATCATAAAAATAATGATAACATCCATAGTCATTATCATTATGATGTTATTTAACTTGTGTGTTACTTCATTTAAAATGGAATTTTAATTTCCAATTAAAAATTCACAATAATCAATTGATCTATTAGTAAAATTTTCCATCTTGTAATGTGATTATTGTTATTAAAGATCAATAAAAAGCTAACTTACAATTTTTTTTAAATACATGATATCAAATAAATTTATTGAAGAACCCGTTTCATTGAGCGCACGGTCTAAGACACTACTTTCGCAATAGACTAGACTACTGAAGACTGGGAAATTAGGGTTCGATCCCACTCTGGTGTACTAAGAGTATTTTTTTCCTAAATGGTTTTAAACTCTAAGTCCACGCCAATTTAGCTACACTTCCTCTAAATTCAGCCTTCCTAATTACTTACACAATAATCTAGTTAATGCATAGGCATATAACTTGAATGGATATTAAGACGCTGTGCTATACAAATAATTGAAGCATGACAACCAGTACAAGAGAATCATATCCATGGTCTTAAACTTCTCACGCCATTGAGTTATCTTAGTTTGGCTCAGAACTAGGTTCATTCCACACTCAGTAGGGTGGTGAGTCATTGTTTGGTAAGTAGTAATAATGTCAACTACTTACAGTTATAAGCAAACGGTGACTTTTATTTGGTTTTTGCATCAGAGCTGCTCCTAAGTAAAGCATTCAGATAAAGTTTAATGATATTAACCCGCAACGGTAGACACACACACTAAGACATCAATCTAATCTGGTATGATTTACCAGGGCTGGGTGATTCAGGATTCGAATCCTGACTGGAAGTACTGAGGTGGTTTTCTCTAAATGTTTTAACACTCTCCCTGATTCTCATTGGCTAGAGGAATGGATATTATTATCATGTGATTGAATATGATAAGAATTAACATTAACTCTGCATTTCTACCTCTTAGATTTACCATGCCCAGAATGGGAGTTAATTTAGCCATTTAATTTGTTCCTTATGTATTCTGTTTCTTTGTGAATCAAAGACGCCTAAAAGTGATGACTTGCTATGACCTAGACTGGAAGTTGTCTCTACTTCAGAACTGACTTATTTCCAAATACAATTTATTTTTTAAACTTTATTGTATTGTTTTCATATCTATTTCGCATTTAACAAAACTTTTGTTACTACTCTTTATTTTTATCGTAAGTCCCTTATTGTTCTGTGTCAGGAGAAATGACTTTCCCTTTTGAATATTTATAATGTGCAAGGCCTTGGCATAACAATTGCCAGAATAGTCCTTCAATTCAGATTTTTATGCACTTTTCTTCAAAATCATGTGATTAAAATCTTTGGTTTTATTTAGTTTTATTTATCCTTTGAAAATATTATATATTTCTTTTAAATGCATATAGTTCTTGACTTTTTCTAAAATTCCATTACATCCCTTATTGATAAATATGAGATAGCTCTGATGGTAATTTTCTTCTTGATTTGTTTATGATGGTAAAATATTGGTTATATAGTTGGAAGTTGATCGAAGTTTATTATATCTCAAAGATAAAGACACCTGACCATCAAGCCAGAGGTTCTCAAATTGAGTGGTATGACTGCCTATTAATTTAAGAGATTGGAACAGTTATGAAAGATGACATTTGGACCACTGATTGCAAACAGAAAATCACACTGTTGAGTATTGTTTCAAAAAACAGCTTTAAATTAAAGGATAGTATTTAATCTAATAGGAAAACTTAAATTTGTACAAATAGTTTTAATAAAATCTGCTATTAAAATAAACCTCTGTTCATGAGATAATATTACAAAATTGAAATTCCCCTAAAAATCTCTAAATATGTTTCATTTGAATACAAAATGGTGATAGTATTTTTAGTTGAAAATACCCAATGACGTGGTGACGTGTATAAATATCATATTTTCGAAAATAGGGACTACCTAGACAATGTAAATATACTGTCTAGTATATAATTTGTCATCTCAAAAAGTACTCCTCATTAGTTCTTAAATCCACTATGTATGATATATGAATACTACTCAACCCGAAGGTTGGTTGGATCCTCAACAGTTCCACTGTCAGATGTAAAGCCTAGGCAGCACTGATGGGATATACTAGGGATATGAGGACTGAAGAGTGGGGTAATTTCTCGACGTTTACCTCATTGAGTCAGAAGATACTATTGCATATCAATCTGCTGAGCCCACCGAAATGCATCCACCGACTGACCCTATAAGCAACTCCTTCTCTCCATTCATCACAGAAACTGGCTGTGTAGTGAATGTTATTACTAGTATCATTCAAACCTCTTGTTACTTTCATATTTGTCAGAGCCATGAGTGATATTGAAACAAATCACTGAAAGTAACAACAGATATAATGATTAGTAAACACTATATCTGACAATTTCTGGGCTTAAATCTAATAAAATAAAATAAAATGAGTATGTACAATAGAAATATTTTCTATATGGTCCAACTTATTTTCATCACATGCAACTCAACGATTCACAATAATCTGTATGCACTTAGAAAAAATGTGTTTGATCTAGTATCAAGTGATGGATTGACCGCTTCTTCCCTTTCTTGGTTACTGGCGGAATGGCGGACTCTCAAATGTTGTTTGGATCAACCCAACAGTTGATATAATGAGCCAAATCAATCCTATATGGAGGATGCTTCAACAACTCGAAGTTCACTTATTAGAGGCTTTAAAAAGTGCGCGTGACAATGTGTGGGCATACATTATTCTGCAACATTCGACATGTCCTCGGTGTTTGGTTAGAATGCCTGGTCCCGAACATTTTCAATAAACCTTAGAATGTTTACTAGTAGGCTCTTCTTTGGGTTCCAAAATTTGCCCTTGTAGAGTAAATTTCAAGCTAGTGACATCAGTTTTCTCATCGAGGATTTAGTTCGTTACTACTTTCTGGTGATATTGGATGTTACCGTTCCATATTATTCATTTCTGGAGTGTAGTGTTGAATCCACTTGTCGTACCAAGTAGCATTTCATCTAAAAATAGCTTTACTTCTGTTATGACAAAGGCCCAATACCCTTGAAGATTGTCATTACTCTGCAATTGAATTTTTCTTCAATTGCATCTTCAGCCCAAAACAATCTTACTACTGCATGCTGCTTTTATTTGGTATATACGGAAGAGGAATGGCCACATTAACTCTTCTTCTATTACCACACAACAACTGATCAGTCAAGGTCAAAAGTTTTTCACATTGACATATGAAGTTTCTACAATGTACTTCTTCTTGCACACGAAATAAACAGTACAGCACAGGTTTTAAAATAAATCATAAATTATTAGAAAAACTTTCAGAACTCTTTGTGTGTGTGTGTGTAAAAACTAAGCCTTTATGCCTTTAAAAGATAGTTTTTCTTAAAAACAGTTTGTCAATAGTATCACTATGGAACATATAATATGTTTAAGCGGCTGCAAATAAACACATAGATTCTCTTGGAAAATATTTGCGCTATGCCTCTGTTCTTTAACAGTATTTTCCTCGCTGAATTATTGATATTAAAGATCGGAAGAAGATCAAATCAACAAAATGTACCGGTATTACATCTGAAGATTAATAATTTTTAGCTAATGCCTATCCCTGTGAAACGAGTTTTATTCATTATTTATTGATACTTTAAAAATAATTGGTAAATGCTTTTAAAATATTACAACTTAGCATCAGCATGATTTTTTTTAAATATATATATATATTATTCACTTTGTTCATTTGACCAACTTTAACAACTATTTTAATTGTTGCTCAAATCTATATATTTTTTCTTAAAGGCATATTTATAGCTAAGACCTGACTTACAGGAAAATGTATTTGTTGTAGAGTAAATTTCAAGAAGAATGAGAAAAACTACAATGCAGAAAACAGTGAGGTCTTCAAAATGGTCCATGAAATTGACAATGAACCCAGAGATTCTGCACCTGGTAAATATGAATTACAAAAAACCTTAACTCATATACTAACTTGTCAAGGGTGGAAATTTGGAAAATTAATTAGCTTACATGACTCTTGCATTTTGAGAATGTGATAAATATTTTGTCTATATTGGAACAACATTTATTAATTTTATTCTCTTGAATTTCTTAGGAATTAGTTCCAAAAGCTTTATTCGGTAAGCTATCATAGCATTCGGTAATCTCGTTTAATATTTTACTTCCATGGTAGACTTTGAAAATGTGTCTGATAGAAGTTTATTTATAGAAGATAAATCAAGCATATCCATTCACTGTATAGAAACAGTACCTCATTCGCTCGCGTGTCCTTTCACTGGGGAACGCGACTCTTTTAGCGCCATAACACCTAACTTTGGTGTTCGACTGTGTTATAAAGAAGCTCATCAAACAATTTTCATACTGACATCCCAACTTTAAGGGTCCTTTGCCAAATCACTGCTCACTTTTCAAAGTTTTACCCTTACTTAGAATACTCGTTCCCTGCGCATTACTCGGAAATTCTTCAAGAACTTTATAGTATGACATTAAGCTGTGATTCTCAATATCCATACTTGTAGAAACAAAAAATTAGAAAACCTGACAAGACTTTATTTACTTAACTCTATTATTGTTTGTGTTAGCCAAATTTATTCAATAAGACTTGTAGTTCAATTTATATTTTGTATTTATAAAATTAGCTGTCTAGTAAATAATTGAAAAAAATCAATCCCCGTCCCATTCTTGTGACAACTTGTCATTTCACTCTTGTAAATTTCTTTAAGTAAAATTGTCATTTCTCCACAAGATTATAAATAATTCATAGTGAATCTAACAGCGGTTTGCAGAAATGATTGTCTATGAACTGTCTACTCTAGTAGTTCACATGCATTTCAATAATATTTTTAAAACACTACTTGTTATTCCTATTTGTACTTCCAAATTCGATTAGATTAAAATGTTCATTCCTACTAGTTATTCGTTATTGGCAATATAATGAATATTTTCTCGATTGTGTTTACTTTACCAATATCAATATTTACACTAAATTATTTATTATTACTACTAGCTAGCATTGAAATTAGTTTTTATTTTTACACATTCCTTTTAAATACCACTAGGTATATTATTAGTTCCGAATCATAGTTCATAACTACTATTAAATTTGCTATTGTTTAGTTCTCATTTCAGTTAGCTTTTATTAAATATTAATTTGGATTAGATCTCGCTAGCTTTGAAATCCTATTGATTTAACTATTATAATTTCCTATTTAATATTGCTATACGCTGATTTTGGTCGGAAGAATGGGAGATAAAATCAAAACATTTCTTTGCGGCCAACATTGATAAAAATGTTCTTATGTTATTTGTGCTATTTGATAGGTATTGATAATATCTATCAAAAGTAACATCTGCAGATTATATTACTTTATGTATGAATATTGTGGTTTTAGTAACTTTAGTAACTAACTTCTACTTTTCTTCCTACCAAAATCATACTATAGTTACCATTGTGGACATTGGCCAGTATTCTATACCAATACCTTAAAAGGGAATTTAACAACTCCAAAATAATACTGTTTAATAAGAAAGATTGGTTTTTATCCTTCATGTTGTATTGTTGTATTATTATTGTAATACTATTTACTTTGAATTGAGGAAAACCATTAAAAACATAAATTATATTTTTAACTCATATATCCTTTCTTATGAATAAAACTTTTTTTTTTTGGAAACTTTAATTAGTAATCTTAATATTAAATATAAATCCAAACCAGAATAATGAAGTAAAATATCTGGATATAGAGAAAGCACTAGTTCTGTTTAGTAAAAGCACAACACAAATTTATTAACATATAAGTGTTTCTCATCTTTAGTTTCTGGAAAAATAAAGTTGGATAAATTGTATTTTAGCTATTTTCTTACACATTTCTAAGAAGAACAGGATTTATTTAGTATGCATTATGTTTGATTTAAAATTCCTGTGTAACAATACATATTATTATGTTAGTTACTAAAAATGTAAATGTTTACTTTGTGTCAACATTTAAAAAATAAAACATTTGCATGTTTTATATAGCTAAACACAATACCAGGATTAAATTATTTGAACATAAATATAGTTTGATAAGATATGCTCTAATATTGCAATTTTCAATTGAAGAACATTTTTACTTAAAATTATTAAAGGTGAATATAATATTTCTATCTCCGGCTCATCAAAAAATATTATTAAAATATCCACATTATTCATATTGTAGAGCCAGCTGCTATACCTGCAACCATTGGACTTGGAAATATACCCACACCAGAAATTGATGTACCACCTAAGCAACAAGATCCTTTCAAGATCCTGCCACCAGGACAGAATATATGTTCTGAATGTGAACGTTTGATTATGTAAGTAAATATTAGGTCAACAAGATGTTTATAGTAAAAATATTGTTTCTCTTGTTTAAAGCCACAATATAGCACAGTCCTCAACATGTCCAATATATATTTTAAGATTTAGGCCCTAACTTATTTTTTATAGCAATTTATTAAGTTAAGCATATTTTTCAGTTAATTTATGTTTTATGATATATTATCATAGGAGCTTTTTAGTGAAATATATGTTGATATATTAATTTATATTATTATATCAATGGCATATTTTACTTAAGTAGGATAGATGTATTAAATATTTAAATGCAGTCTGAAGAAAGGACATAGTTTTCACGTGAAAGAGTTTTTGTTTATATGTACACATTAATACCTATTTATTTACATACATTTTTAAAATTGTTATTTTTATTTATTGCCATGGTGTTAAACTGACCCAGCTCCACAAGTACAGCTCACTCTAAGCTACAGTGAACTGTTGAACTAATGAATCCAATAAGTGATTTACAAGCTATTATTGGTTCACCTCTACCCTATTAGCCAGCACATTGGCACTAAAGCACATGAATGTAGTAATAAATGCAGTCAAAGTTACAACTTCTGCATTAAATATGTGATCATGAATAGAGTCTACCTAAGGCATTGTGTAGACAAGTTATTGTGAAGGTAAAGTGTACTTTGTTTGGATAATGCTTGCACACCTTATTTTTCTCAGGATCTTTGCTGGCCCACATTTATCCCTGACCACGCACAACATTATTTCTTGATTGAAAGCAAATATGGTGACCTGGTGGTCTAGGGGTAAGGTGTTGGACTACTGTGCTGGGGTTCGGGGTTCAATCCTCGGTCGTGGCACATATTTATCTGATTACCAAACCCTTCCTTCACCTCTGACAAGACATCTTGTGAATGTGGGGAATGCTAGGCCACCACCGTGGTTCGGATTCCACGTTAAACTGTAGGTCCTCCATTTCATCTCACAATCACCCTANCCACGTTAAACTGTAGGTCCTCCATTTCATCTCACAATCACCCTACCATTACACATTAGCGTAAGTGCGTATAACCCGAACGGTTAGTGAGACGCGGTGCTAATAATAATAATAATAAAAATCAAATATCTCTATTAAACATATGCTTTAAATGACTATTTTGATAAATTTTATTTCACACTATCTCTCATTTTACTAAGTTTGATTAGCACCTATATATAACATTTTCCCTATTTCACATAGCTTAAATTTAAATATATTTTATGTTCTAGCCATTAACAATACTGAATCTTCTTCATTTAAATTTATTGTAAATGAACTTCATTGTGTGCTTTGTGTTTGGACAGTGGTGTGTTTGTCCGCATAAAGGATAAAAATCTCCATGCGGAATGTTTTAAATGTGCCACATGTGGATCTTCACTCAAGAATGTTGGATACTACAAGATTAATGAAAAGCTGTACTGTGACATCCATGCAAAGCAAGCTGCTAGACAAAACCCTCCAGCTCCAAATCTTGAGCCTGTCATTGTCCCTCCGTAAGTAAAAACTTGCTTTTCAACTTTAACACATCTGTGGGATGAGACAAGACCTTTAAGAAAGTGTCAACAGACACCTACACCTTACTTAAACCCCTCTCATATTTTTTTTTATTTTCCTTTGTAAATGTAAAAAGAGACCAAGGTTCACTTAAACCAAAACATAATAAAGAATATTAGTGATTTTTCAATCAAGAAATAAAAAAATTGTCATTAAACTCAAAATTGAAAGGAACTAATATTTACTATAGGTAGATGGATTTAAAACCACCCTCCACTCTGGACTCAAAATGACGTGCAGCAGTGAAAGAAATGAATGTATCATGCTCAGTGGCTCTACCACTCATGTAGCCAAAAAACGTAGCTACACTACAAAATGGTATCAAATATTCTCTTTTTCATTAGACATTGTGAAACTTCACGTATGTGCAATTCAAAATTTGAACATGTATTTTATACAGACTCGTTTGTGGAAGCTTGTGCTTTTGCTTTTCAGTTAGAGATTTAAAACAGTAAGACAAGAGTATATATTAATTTCACTATACTGTATTAATTATTGTCTTATGTTTAAAAATATTTGCGCTTGTTTTTAACAGTTACCAGTGATAACGTCTTTATAATAGCACACCTTGCTACAAATATTTAAATATATATATATATTAATGAGTTCTGTAGTTAGTTCTAGTAATGAATTACCTGCATCAGTGGTGTAGTTAGCTAATGCACTAATTTCATGTTGAGTTAGCCTGCTGAGGAAGGGAAGATCGAAGTTTGAATCTCAGTCGGGTGAACTGGGGTGGTTTTTCCTAAATTGTTTTCCACTCTCCCTCCCTGCAAATGCGGGATTACCTCCTCTCAATTCCTAACCCACTAGTGTAATTAGTACTTAAGCGTATAACTCGAACATGTAGTAAGACGTGGTGCTAAGTAAATAAATAATAATAGTAATGAAAAATACATATGGACTAGTTTAATGTAAAACATATACATAACTAACCTAGTACTTAACTTTACTTGTTATTTTCAGTGATGTTCAAAAATGATTATTTGCAAAATGTGAAATCTTGTGATTTTCCAGCTCTCCAGCCTTTACATTTTATTTTTGGTACATGCTCTCGCCCTAGCTCTTAATTTATATATTGTGAACCAAACTTTACTGTTTTACTAGTAACCAAATTACGCAAGTTACCTTTTTGTAAATCTCTGTTTATTTAATAGACTAACTATATTTCTCTTTGATCAGAGGTCGCAGTCCTGCTAGCAGCATCTCTGCTGCATTGTCTGGCTTTTCTCCAAGCCATACTTATACTCCAGTGCCTACAAATGTCCCTTCTCAAGGCAACCTATCACCACAAACTGGAACCCTGGCCCCTCTACCATTTCATGTAAGTTAAGCATGAAATGTCTATATGCATGGTTATTTCAATTAACATGTGTTTTGTTAAGATTTTAAAAATTAAATTAAAATTATTCATTAACATATGAAAATAGCTAATACAGAAGTGGATGATATGGGACACTAGGTGATTTGTAAGAGACAAGTTGACTACAGTGCTCCTGGAAGCATAACCTGATCAGTTGATACAAGCCATTTAGAAGACGGATTACTTAATATATACAGTACTACTGAGTCTGTAAATGTTATAGAATGATGAACTACGTCATGATAAAATATTAAAGACATCTGGTAGAGTGTTAGCTGCATTTGCTATTTGGATGAAAGAATAATTATGAAATACAGAATAGCATTCAAACTCACAATCAAAGAAAGAATTGTTAATAGTATAATATGTGGTAACCAATTATCACGATGCAAGTGCTTAACAATAATAATATTAATATTACTTTGTATTAATAATATGAAAAATTTAAATTTTAAAAATATTCTGATTATGAAAAGTATGATTATGACTTTAAATTTGTGTTTCAGATATTGTTATTATCATTTATTTTTTAAGAAGCAATCTTCCATTTCTTATTCAATTTATAGGGGGTGTTGACTTGTAATATATAATTTTTGTGTTAGTAAAAAATAGTTTTACATAATTTGTAAAACATTTTGGACTAGCTAAACTCTACTTATATGAGAAATATCATCTATTTAGGCTAACATTTTAAGGGGGAGGGAGGGGTTAGGGGGGGGTCATAAACAAGGGTAGGGATTTATGTGCTAAGATTTGGTTAACATTTAGAAACTTACATAGTGTATCTTCCCTTCAGGTTCGAAAATTTACATTGAGAACTTATTAAATAAAGGATTAATTGGTATTATAACCAGGGGGAGGTGGGTTTCCGGGAGGGAGTGGGATGATTGACCACTGAAAATAATTTCTCCCCTTGGAATAAATTTACCCTCCTTTAGATTTATTTCATTTCCCTCTTATATTTTCAAATATGATACAATTAAAAACAAACTCCAAATAGCATCGGATTACAATTTTATCAGGCGAGGATCATTTTAATATCTTATAGGGGCATCATGCTTTCTAAAAAAACTATAAGAGCATACTACTTCAAATAGATTTTATAGGAGTATGGTTAAAAAAATATCCAGTTGAGGGCCACTCTAATAGCTTAAAGGCATCCAATCGCCAAACCTTTGCCGGGGCAGGTCCTCGGAACTATTTAAGCCTTAGGGAGAGAAAATAGTTCCTCAAAACCCCTTTTTGGTTAACTAAATCCTTCCCCCTACAAAAGTAAGGTTTAAATGCCACTAACCCAAACTGGAAAAGTTTAGAGATGCTTTTGTCTTTCTATATATAATAAAAGCTTTGTTATTGTAATCAAATCTCGCAGAATACAGTCGGCAGAACATGCAGCGCAAATGGGAGAATCTAGAACCTTTTTCAGGGTACTGACTGGCAAACCCAATGGTAAAATACCATTGGTAAGACCTAGACGCGAATGAGAGGATAACATTAGAATAGCCCTGAAAGAGATAGGGTGTAATAAGGGAAACTGGAAATAACTGGCTCAAGGATAGGATTAATGAGGTAGAATGGATATAGCTAGCTCAAAACAGGAATAGGTTGTAATGAGGTGGACTAGATAGAACTATCTCAAGATAGGGATAGACTATTGTAAGTGTAGTAATGAACTTTTGAGTTCCTAATACCATAGAGTAGGTACCTAAGTATGTGTAGGAATAATGATCAAGGTTTAAAAATGTGTGTTTGAAGAAAAGGTTGAGTCAAACCCGAATACATACCTAGTTCAATATTTTATTTAAATAAAGGCATTTCCAGCTTGACCAATGAAACAAAGAGGTATTGAAAATGCTGACCATTCGCCGGGGGGAAGGCCGTAGGGGTAGAGGTTAGGTGGGGTTGGTTGTGCCCTGGATCTATTCTGATTTTCATATGAAGCCTGTTAGTTGAACCCTGGATACTCATGTTGTCACTATGGCGTGAATAAAAATATTACCATTATATTTATATACTTAGTCCGGTTAGTTAATAATATAAAGAAAAATTATACAGTAATTCATAAGGCAGTATCATTGTAAGGTTTTGATAACATTTTAGTTAGTAAATCAAAAGATATCCATGAAATGGAAAATTTTAGGTACCTACTTTCAATCAACGTTGGTGTCTGAAAGAGGGCTGCCTATAAAAATGAGGGTCTAGTCAACCCGCTCAGACGACCATGTTGACAGTCAAATTCAGATATAAAAAAATATTTTTGACAGTTACTGTACTTGAAACCATTTTCATACAGGTACACATACTTCCATTCATTTGATCTTTATCTGTCACATTTGATAAATATTATTAATACCTATAAAGTATAAAATAACACTAATATAATAATAGACTGTTATCATATTTGAACGCAAGAAAATTTTGTTGTAATTTTTAAAGAGATCTTCCTACTAAAAACGAAAGTATATCAGATTGTTTTGTTCTTTTACTCGATTTCATAGTGTTAGTTTAGAGAACAAAATTTAGATTCTGAATAGGTATACCACAGTTTCACTTTTGCAATAACTAACAATCTTCTAAAATACACACTAAACTAGCAAAACTAAAATCATTCACACATCACTGTATTTATAGCACTCACTTTTATCTTCAAGTGTGCTGTTTTCAAACTGTTTCTGTTTATATTTTCACAAACTGCAGAGAGTTTATGTTTGATAGCTTGACCCCCCTCTCCATCTTATTCTATACCCTCCCTTTCATTATTCTTTCTTTAGAACCGTGTTATACTACTTTGTCAGGCTACGCGCACATTGTATTGTTATTTTCACATTAAAAAACATCATAGTAATATACAGCAAGCAGATAAATATTATATAAGAATCATAAATCAGTGGGAATAATTAAGCGTGTTGGTAGGTAGGGTTACGGATGGTTCAGATTACAACTGGGGGTGCAAATTTTAAATCTCACTTAGAGCACACAAAAACCTTTGGCCACCCCTGATGGTCAAGCTAATTAAGATATTTTTGACTGGTTTATGTTGGATGTCACCTTTCATTTGCTTTATAAATACACATCGCATTGAAACAAAGAAATGCACTTTCCCTACTGCTTTTTAATATATCATTAGTATGGTACTAAGGTAATGTAAGAGAGTAGGGAAAGCTGACATTAAATGGCAAGCTGCTACAAGAAATGCATAAATATTATTAGTTTAATGGGGAAATAGGTTTAGAAGTGAACACGAAAAGACGAAGTAGTATGTAAATGATCACACATTGAACACAGATTACTGTGAACAATGTATCTTTGGTAGGGTTCCTAATGCCATTGTATAAGCAGGTATAAATAAAGTAAGTCTTCTACTATGATATTAAAATCTGCTAATTTGGTGCCACTTATGGCCTCATTGAATTTTATCCCAATCACTCAGTGTCTGACCATAATTGGTGGTATTGGTATTCATTAGAATATAATATGAAAACAGATAGTTAATCTACATCAATTTTTAAAAATATTGGAGGTAGAACCATGTTTATAGGTGCAGTACTTTAGAAGTTCTTATATTCAAAGTTCCTGAGAAAGATGTCAGCATAGTAAGTAAATATATATTTTAATAAATTATAACAATTTTACTAGAGGTAAATATGTATCACTAAACACATATATTCACATATTTAGATAATATATAGTTTCTTATCTAATAGCTGTAGAATGTAATTTTTGGAATCATCTTAATGATTTAGATAATTTGTTTACTGGATGAAAAAATAAAAATAAATGTTAATTTGAAATTGGAACCAGTTTCTTAGATCATACCTTTGTGGTCACCACAAGCAACTTGTCAACAGTTTTAACATGGTAAATGTGAGAAGTGTTCCCTATTATTCTCTGCTGTAATTTATTATTATCTTTTGTGCATACCTAGAAACCACAAAATCAAATTGTTTACATTTCTTTGGTGCATACCTATCTGTTCTTCCATATACAGATTAATTTGTTAGTTATACTCCATTTGGCCTTAAAGTTAGTGGTCCTACCCTGACTAATTACACTATGGCCTATCTTATGAGCTAGACCATAATATCAAACTAAGGTATGCTTGCTAACTTTCAGGATAAATGAGGGGTGTATATGATATATAATTTATAGCTTAACAAATATTATTGCTTTGAGTTGTGTTTCCTTATTTTAGAACCTATGTAATTTGTTTAAAGGGAACAATTATTTTTTTAAAAAATAATAATTTAAAGCTCTACGGTATTTGACATTCAATTATTTGTATAATGTTTGTACTTATTTAAAACAAACTATTAATATAAAACACAGGTTTGAAAAACAATTTGGTCTTGTAGTTCAAATAATTTTATTAATTGCATGGGTTTTATTACTAGGTCTATACTATTCAATAATACAAATAGTTGAGAAAAAATTACTCTTAACAAAATTTATTTAGAAAAAAAAAAGAAGTAAAAAACTGTTAGTTGAAGATGTATTTTTTTCTAAGATTCAAACAAGTAGGTACCAGAAACGTTGAGAACAAGCAGTTTCATAATTTATTGAAACTATATTAAATTAATTCCTCCTACCTAATTGACCTTAGTCAATATTACTTTCAACAATGTTAATTAGCTGTGTTTATTTAGAACTTACTGTTAATACCTTATGGTTTCTGTCAAAAACGGTAAAATCTTCTGCTTACTTATTTCAAATACAATTAAATTTACTTTTAATGTCTACTTTATCCTTTCAATTAGGTCTACTATAATAAATAGCCCAACTAATTGTTTTATTTATTTTTATTAGTTACAATTAAATTTACTCTTCGGCCCTTCTTGTTCCTATTAGTTACTATTACATTTATTGTCCATCCGTGTTAAATAATATGTAATTC
>CABEEJ010001127.1:8446-179645 GCA_901482245.1 Timema douglasi | reverse complement strand
GAGTATTTCTACAATTTATTTAGCCAAACATCTTAATCACAATTTTAATTTTTTACCCCCAATTCCTCTTTTTCATGGAATTGCTCCAATATATGACCTAAAATTAATAGATATGCCCTAAAAATGTATGTTAATGATAATGCATATCATTAAAAATATGCCTTAAATCAAGAAAATAACTTGAAATAAAAGAAATTAGCCGACAAATATTTAATTACTGATCTGACAAGCTCACAGCTAATTCACCAAAACATTCTAAAGATAACTAGGAGAGTCTTTACAATATAAAATGCGAAGCACGAGAGAAATTATAAATATCAGTTATTTAAGTAATTTTACGAAATATAACTTTATGCTCTCCAATTTGTGGGAATATGACTTAAAATTGGAAATTGCTCCAAATATGCACTTTAATGAAAATTAAAATGTGTATATTTGGAGTCAGAGTAGCATAAAAAATGTTTATAGGCTAGATAATAATGCATTAAATTCGAGATGGAACTAAAAATATGTCATAAACTTCCGAGCCCTAGTGATGAGGGAGTTCCTTAACTAACTCTGATTTTGAATCTTCTTTTGTGGTAAAAGTTGAATTCGACAAATCTATAATGTGTGCTATGGATACTACAGCCAATAGGGCTCACCTTGTACGAGGTATTGAGAGAAAACCATTTTGGATTACAAGAGGGGCATGAATACCTACCTACATGATCAAGGGCAAGTTTACAAGAAATTTTGCTATTGAAAATATTAAAAATAACATTATATTGTAACAAAACATAGCAAGTAATTTTTACCATATTGACTCGAATCTATGTTGTACTTTTTTTTCTCGAAAACAACATAGTAAAAAAACCTAGTGCTGCCTATATTCAATCCTTTTATAAAATATAACAAATGTTGTAATTTTGAGGACTATCTACATATAGTTATATCGAGATAAGCCTACGTTGAAATAGTGTATAATCTTCTACAACAAATGGTGTTCTTTACTGCTTCAAAAAACTTTTTTATTAAATATATGAACCTTGTTTTTCACAAATTTAACTTCAAGCCAAACTGTAAAAGTCCAACCTACTACTTTTTACACATGGCTCTAGAGACTTTTTGTTGCAATCCGTTGGTTACTTAAATATTAATAATGTAATTACTACTGTATTAATTTTTTTCCTATAAAAATATCTCTATTAAATTTCAACTTTAAATAATATAAAAAACAATGAACATAATTATTGTATTTAGTTATTTTTATGGTACCTAACTTACTTTATAAAAATTTAGTTTCCTCCCATCTCCTTGTGTGCATTACATATTGTTATTAATTGTTCACTGATACCAGTAGGCTTACTGGTACCAACATTTAATCTTACATCTTGAGAGTAAGAGGCAATGGAGTGTAACTCTGGTAGGCCCTGGTTTAATTGTTGATTTTGATAGAATTTTCATTTTTTTTTTGTAGACTCACCACTATTTACGATTATGAGTTTTTCCTGATCACATAATTTACATTTAAATTGCTTTAAGCCTATTAATAAATTACAAAAATATACACTTTCATGTTAAAGAGATAGATAAATAACACATTGTAGATCATTATTAAAAAAGTATCTCTCGGCATTCATTAAAACTTAATTACAGCCAAAAATTTAAAATCGTTGTAATAAGATATGTACAGTAAATAATGCAATAAGAACACTTGAGATATATATTCAAAATGATTGTAATTTTATGGAGCAGCCTATATTTGAATGTGGCTATATTTTGGGTCAATACGGTATCTATACATTAGGTACAAGGTACTATAGTGAAATCTCTTAATAGGGGACACCTTCCGGGATCAATAAAATTTTCTGTTACTAAGCAGTGTGCTATTTGGAAAAAATAATTAAGGCCCAAATCTATTTTTTTTAAACATTCTGTTTGAACACAGTTTAATCTATATAAACCTATATAATATGGAGGTTAACTACTAATTACTCTAGCCTACGTTGCAGTATTGAATTCTGTACAGATTGCATAAAAATACATAGAATAATATGAAAATTAAATATGAACAATAGACCTTGTGTACTGTATGTGCACATGGACACAGAAAATTGCTTGGTACAACCCTCTCCCACTTTTGATACCTTGGAAGGGGTGGGGGGTATGACCTTGACATACCATAGTCAATACTAGTAGGATATTTTAGTAACATTTCTTAGAGGGGAACGGCAGGACCACTCCCACTTCACGTGAGACAATGGCAAATTCCTGACATTTCCGCCAGTAAAACACTAAATATAGATTGGTGTTTTCAAGTTTTGTCCAGTATCTAGAGATGTTTAAATGCATAAATAAGTGTATCTAGCAGTGCCCAATTCCATTATCGAGAAAGTATGTTATTGGAAAGTGGTTTCACCTTAAGAGCCCATGAGGAAATTTAAACTATCATCTATTCAGAGATGCCTGTTAAGGGAGATCTCACTGTAGGTATTAAATAATATTCAAACAATATTCAATGTCTAATATGGTATGTTTTAATAAAATTAAAGCTAATGTTACAAATCTTAAATCATGAAATAATGAGTAACAGAATGTGTAGTGGCAACAAATAAAAGCTCATCATACAACATTGAACATTGCATCTCTGGTTATTGAATTCCAGAATTGAATAACTTCAAGAAGGTCTATGGACTCGGTATGTTTCCTCTGTGTGTCAGAGACATGTAACCTAAGTTAACAATTAGGCATACAAAATTTATAATCATCATTCACATTTGACCCACCAATATTTGGAACATATCAATTTTCACATTGTTTATCGTATTTTCATTTATTAACTAACAAGGTTGCACAATATCTTAGTCCTATTCCATTCCTATGTTATTAATGTTTTGTTACCCACTTCAGTGGCCATATGTTCTAAGGCATATTACTCTGGCAGTAGACTAGACTGGACTGCCAATGATGGGGAGATCGAGGTTCACATCCTGGTCGGGTGTACTGAGGGTGTTTTTAAAAAAATGATTTTCCACTCTTGCTTTACACAAATGTGGGTACACTTCCTCTAAATAACTTTCCTCATCCTTAAAACCATTAGTGTAATTGGTACAAAAGCATATAATCTGAATGGGTAGTAAGACATGATGCTAAAGTAAGTTTTGTTTTCTTGCTTATATATCAATGTGTCTTTCTATCTGTTCAGGCTATAAGCATATATGATAAATACTCTAATGAGATAGGGAGGAGGAAGGAAGCATTTCAGATGCAATCTACCTGCATTTGTGTAGAAGGAGAGTGGAAAACTGCAGTTCGTTGAGTTTGGATCCTGTTATTTAGTTCTCCAGAAGTTTTAGTGTGCCCATACCTGTGTTGTATCTTTCCTTCCTGACCTATAAACCTCTCATTAAACATACAATACTTCATCCTCTTCTGTTTTTTGAGTAGTTATTTGCATTGAGATTTTGAACCATCATTTATTTCATTTATGCTACATTGTTTCTAAATTTTAACTTTCATTGTAGTCCTTTAAGGCCACCTTTGGGGTCATAGTTCCTGACTACAGATCTGTAGGTCTCGGGTTGGATCCCCGGTGCTTACAGAATCTTTCTGTGTAGCAGTGGGTTTGGAATGGGGCCAAACCCAGCGTTGTGTGGGAAAACTAGGAGATACTTGAATAAATAAGAAGTGACTTTGATCTAGAAAACTTGAGATTCACGGCCTAATAGTTCACTGTGCTGACCATATGACACCTTCTTTCCACAAATATTAGCATTATCACTAACGATGGCAGCCACTCAATCAACTCAATTGGAGGCTCAAGCCATGAAGTTTTTTTTTTAGTCACACACAGTCCGCATTAATGGTAAATATTTTATTATTTTGAATACATATCTAACACAGTATTTTAATTAGCCATTGGACCTGATGTTATTTTTCAATACTACAATTTTTCCTTCCATAGGATTTCTGATCTAAATCACCATGTCCAGATATCGTGATTGGGACCTATCATGCAAAGTTTATGTTGGTAACCTTGGCAGCAGTGCATCAAAGCATGATATTGAATCTGCATTCAGTAAATATGGTCCTCTGAAAAATGTGTGGGTCGCAAGGAACCCCCCCGGGTTTGCATTTGTTGAATATGAGGACCCCCGAGATGCAGAGGATGCAGTAAGAGGACTAGATGGAACGTAAGTATCCCATCTTTTATCATATCTTAATTCAAACACAAATTTAGTTTGGTTATTTGAGAAAATATTTACTTTTTAAATAGATGACAATCGTGGACAAGTCATAAATTGTAATTTTTTCTCTAAATTAAAATTGGTTTTAAAATAGTTTTTATACAGTTCATCTCGCAGTCCCTTCAATAAATTATGGGGTGATTTCAAAGGAGGCTCAGCATTGTGTAATGCTATTTTAAAATATAGATAGGCTTATTGAAACGCATCACGTCAGCTGTATTATGCATAAGATTATGATTTGTTCATCATCATCATCATCTTCCAACTCCAGTTACCCGAGTGGGGTATGCATGGTGGCTACAGACAAGGTAAACCTGGAAAAGTCGGGGAATTTTTGGAAAACAGGGAGATGTCAGGGAATTAAAAAACATGTCTAAAATATTCCATTAATTTCACAACTAAACACTAAAACAAAAGTTAATAATACCTAAATAAAATATTTTAATTTTTAAAATAACTGATAAAACTGTTTGTTTAGTAGCTACAAACTTTTTTTAATATGTGATCAATAATAACAAAAGTTATTATCCACCATTAAAACTGGGAAAAAGTAGTCAGGGGAAATTGAAAAATGTTTCTAGGAAAACCCGGAAAAATCAAGGAATTTTGTAAAATATGTTTTGTAGCCACCCTGGGTATACAAGCTCTTGCCACTTCTTCCTTTTATCGGATAATTTTTGTTCCTCAAAGTCTTCTCACTAAAATCCTCTTTTCTCCATCTATGATATCACCTTTTCTATCCATAATTTCTTTGTTTTCTCCCTTGGATATTTTTCTTTAGATTATTTATTAACGTAGCTTCTTGCTGTTCTAGTGTTATCCATTCCAATCACTCATCCATACTCTTAAAGTCCTGATGCTTGCATCAATTACTTACAGGGGCTTGGGATGGCCCTGCGAACTGGTATGCCTCCTTTAGGCTCCCAAGCCAAGGCAGACTGTGTGCTTGAGGGCTTTTGGTCCATGGCGGCGGCCCAGAAATGGGTTGGCCTCTGTGGGGCAGTGAGTTTAAATGCCGACGAGTGATGGTGTTGGCAGAGGGGTGGAGTTCGGGCCCGGGTTTCTGGGCTCTTGGGGTTCTGGGCCGGTGAGCTCCGGTGCTAACCCGGACAGTGAGTAGTGCATGGGCCGGAACATGGGCACCTCCACTCGTATGCACGAGGAGTGGGAGATTTCCCATGCGCAATGGTCGTAATCCCATTCCCCTACACACGGTAAAGAGTGGAGATTGCAAGGTTGCTTCTTTGAGTGAAAGTAAATAGCTCCGGTTACAACCCTGAATAGGTGGAAGGCACGTGGTACCCTATGCCGGTCCAACCAGTGAGTGACTGGAGGGGGAGGGGGGGTTAATTCTCACCTCCCTGAGTATCTGGCGGCCTGAACCGGATCATCCCACACTTTGGGGGGTGGGATTGGAGCTTCTTAGGTACCGACCTAGAAACTGCCCTGGGCCACAATGTCCAGGGGTGTATGGCACCGCTGTGCAATTGTACAGCCACAGCCATCACACTTAAAAGATAACTGCTAAAGTCTATACTTTCCTAAAACCTTGGCAACTTCTTTCCTATTTATCATTCCTGATCTAGTTTTTCCTGCTTTTTTGTATCATAGTTCTGATGATTGTATCATTATTCATAAAATCCTGTGTTTCAATTCAACTTAGTTTATTAGCCAAGACTTTCAAATAGGTTAGAAAATATAAAGTTAATGTAATCTCAAATAGCGGTTTAATTTACTGTCCAGCTACCCATGCAAAGAGCAGACTATAGTTGTGGGAGTGATTCCAGTGCATGCGTGAGAGGATTTAATATGTAGGGTCTTCAACAACACTCTGTTTGGTAGCCACCATTCTTGTTCAGAGAATGGAGGAAACCACCGAAGATCCAGTAATACTTCAACTCTCTGATGCTATACTTCAAAAACCTAATATGCTTATTCCTAGGGGTGTGCGAGTACTTGAAAATTTGAATTTGACTTGAGTTTTAGTATCTATTCTAACTCAACTAGAAAATTTAAAAAAAAATCTAGTAAGTACCTACTCAAATTTTCAATTCTATCTAAAAAAAAATCAAGTTTAATTAATTTGATTCTATTTTAAGATGTAACATTTTAGTGAACAGAGTACTTATATTTATTTTTGTCTGATTTAAAAAATATATAGCCTTAGCATGATTAAAACTTGGTTGAATATCCCATTTATGTGGACATAACTTTTTTTTCGCAAAATAATTTTTCTAAGGGGGATTTTAAATTTTCTGGGTATAGCAATTCATCGTTTCTTTTACAGTACTTATATACTAAGTTTGTCACATTTAAGCAGAGTATTGTGGGAGGGAGGGCCTTTGTTCCCCCTGTATCGACAGCTAATGCTGCCCTTGTGCTTATTACTTAATCAGGGTGTCTACCATCTGGGAAAATCCAGGAAAACTGGAATTAACCGGAGGAAAAAGGGAGTGAGTTGGCAATTTGGTAAATTAAAAAAAACTGGAAAAATGTTGTTTTACATTAATACAAATAAAAACCTTGTTTACTTAACATTTTAAAACTTATTATTCATACAAAAATATTAATTTTAAACTTTGGGTAAGGGATGAGTGCGGCATACTTTCTTGGAAAAGTCGGGAACTTCATTGGTCGACTTGAATAGACACCACGTAATAATTAATGCTATGATTATACTAGGCTACTGATTTGGAACATACCACACCCAAGCTTATAAAAGACCACACAGGGCTACACTACCCTTATTGACCGCATAGTATATATAATTTAAATTCACAGTATATTGTTATATGTGTGTGTAACCGTGTGTAGTAAAAATATAGATTTAAATGGAGCTAATTTGTGTTGAAGGCGTGTGTGTGGATCCCGTGTCCGAGTAGAAATGTCGTCTGGACGCAGCCGTCGTGGTGGGGGTGGTCGGCGAGGCTCTGGACCTACAAGGTACTTAATTTTCCATACATTGGCTTACATAGTTCATACAATGTTGTATTTTAGTTTAAATTTTAGTTTCAAAATAAAGCTCATCATAGAAGGAGGTTTAGCCATATATTACTTCATAAAATGTAAATATATTAATTTAAACGTAAGCTCAAATATTATTATAAAGGATGTCTTTTAGCAGGAGTTTCTAAATGGTGGCCCACAATGCTTTTTTTTCTGCGACCCAAAAGAAGTTTCTTGGAAAAGTAATGTAATGTAATAAAATTGATGCTTTTAGTCAAGAAACGGAACGTTTTGACTTGCGTGAGTAAAATACATGAAAGATCCAACTGGCAGGGGTGCAGATTATGTTCAGAGGTCCAATATTTCCCCAGAACATAACATTTAAAAAAAATTCCCCGAAAACCATAGCGCTCACAATAAAACATTGAATTTTTTTATAGAGACTGAAGGGAATATGGATTATTATTACCTACTACATAGTTTCGAAAATTTAAATTCAAACATATTTTTAATCATAGTTATTTTTATAGTACCTACCTTATAAAAATTTAGTTTCCTCCCATCTCCTTGTGTGTATTGCATATTGTTAGTAATTGTTCATTGATACCAGTAGGCTTACTGGTACCAACATTTAATCTTACATCTTTAGACTAAGAGGCAATGGAGTGTAATTCCGGGAGGCCTTGGCTTAATTGTTGATTTTAATAGACTTTTCATTTTTTTGTAGACTCACCTCTACTGCAAGGTCTATCACTGTCAACCCTACTAGAGTAAATACTATCGCTATTTATGACTATGAGTTTTTACTGATCACATAATTTACAGTTTACAAAATTTGCGATACTCCCTTGATCCTTACTTTTAGGTTTTTCTTGGAGATGTTTATTAGATACGTGATATCACGTCTGTCACGCCATTTACGACAAGCACAGTTTACATAATAAACATTCGTTTCACTAAACCATCTAATTTTTTATAAACTTTTATCCATAGTACAATGTACAAACCCTAATAGGTCCACTAAATATAATTTCATGGCTATACAATTATTACAATACTCATGTCATGAGTCAATCAGGCCTTTGGCCAGGTTGAATTATTAGATTTTTTCTTCTGCCCCTTATCTCAACCTCTGACTTCTTATCTAGAACTGTGACACATTATCTTAGCCCCTAACACCTCAACTCTTTGTGCTTACACCGACACTGCCCCACTATGGCACATACTGATAGTGTGGGTGTTGAGTGTCATCAACCTTAGTTTTTCACACAAATGAAACTACTATATCAAAACCAGAATGTACTAAAAAGTCAACCAAATTGTTGGGACTTTTCCCTACTCCAAATTTCCCCAGGACTGCTTTAATTTCCCCCGAACCTCGTTCGTGTGTTCGGACATATTCTTCACCCTTGCCAACTGGTGTTAATATTTAATTTCTTCCTCACATCTTCTTTATTATATTTATGTATCAAAGATAGAGTATTTTATCAACAAATCTTTTAAATATGTAGGTAAGGATGTTTAAATTACCACATATTATTTAATTCATAATTAAGTACCAGTTATCATTTTTCAAAACGTGACAAAAACTAGCCGATTGTGATGTGGCCTGGCACTAGACTCGTGGAATCAATTGTGGTCCTCAGGCACGTTTATGTTGGAAATCCCCGTCTTATTGTGCTTGTTTTTTTATCCTGTGAATTTTGTAAATTTTAAGAGGGCCTATTCTTTGGCATGGTATTTTTAATAAGAAAAGTCTCAAATGATTTCTGTGTGAGGAACTGTGACTATTGTGCTTATATAATTGCACTTTGGAAATATTTGTAAGACACTACTTTACTAAATTTATCACTGTAAAACTGTTTAAATTACATGTTTATACAGGAGTGAGCAGTGGATCCCTAATTCACAAAATGTAATATGTGATGGAACAGCAACTGTCTTAAATAAGATTCATTTTGTAATGTAATAGTAATGCTTTAAAAAGAGTAGTTATGTATTTATACTCTTTTGAAGGTATGTTTTGTTACCAACATATTTTAAAGTTTATTCAAAATGTGTGGTTAGACCTGTTGTTTGAAGCCGTGGTTGGTATTTGGCATCTGTAAAACAATATGTGCTGGCTGTCCCATGTATTGTCAGTGGGCAAAGTGTGTGGGCTGAGGTGGTCTTGGGAGGGTGGTTGGTTGTTTCATGGTGTGACGACAATTTGCAGGGCTCCCTCGACTTCTCTCTGAACCACCATCAGCCACCCTCGACATCTTCTCCTACTTCGTGTTATGTCTCGGGGCCACCTAACAACCACCAACCAACCCCAACCGAGCAAATCTGCTCTGCTCTACGCAGCTCCACGTCACTTGCGTATTTTGCGCAAATCTTCTCGTCTGTTAGGCCAAACATGCGTGCGCACCAACCAACCACCGCCGCCTTCTTCTCCTCCTCGGGAAAAATAAATAACTAATAACAAATACATCTGAACCTTTCACCACAACCACCACCATCAACCATACCACCGCCCGCCAGGTCGCCGGCCCCCAACCCACCAACACCATCTATTGCCATCAGCACAACAATCGCCAGCCTGCTTGCTCCTCATCTGATACTCTCTTCAGTACACACTGGTATTTAAACTATCTTGGGGACTACTCACTTGAATATTTTTATTACTTGTTAAGATGTAATGGTTTTGGGAGTTTGTGTGATTTTTTTTTTTCTGGGTTTGTACTTCATATTTAAATATATTCTCAACTCTATTTTTGTGAGTATATTGGTCTTAAAATAGATTTTAAATAATTCTATAAACATTAATTAATACCAATAGTGTTTATATATAGCAAGTCGGCAGTTAACAGATAAACATAATTATCAATTGGTAGAACATGATTCACTGATCTATTAACTGCCATTAAGCAACTGTTCCATTTTGATTTCATAACATTTCTTCCCTACCAAAAGGATAAACAAATTTATGTTATTGAAAGATTTTTTTTACAGTACCCGGTACTATTTTATTTACTCTCTTGATATTATTAACAATTTTTTAATGATCATATTATCAACTTTTATTATTTGCCCTAATTGAAACGCATGATTTTACAATAACATATTTTGTCCCAAAAACAACTTTAATAATTCATGCCTAGATGAAATTATCAAGTCAACGCATGTGTCTTGGTGTCCTGCCTGTATACAATGTTTTGTCTTTAAGCTAAGTTATCTTAAAGTAGATGTTTTTGTACTAATCTCTGTCCAGAAGGAAAATTGTTAATTTTACTGATAGATCTTCTAAGGTAATTCAATAATAAAAATGTTACAACACAATTCTAATGTGTATATAAATAGTGATTCAATGATTTAAAATCATCACAGTTCGCAAACTATAAGATATCAAACTTGATATTTTATGCTTTTTGGGTACCATTGTTAAGGTAATGCTCTTTCACCACTACTTTTGGCAATAGTAATGGTAATGGAAATGGTTATGAATAAAGTGGCTAGAAAAGAATGAAAGCCATGATGTTTTCTAATGACTTGATGGTATGGGGTAAGAATGGTTAGAGACAGGTAGAAGGAAAGAGGAAGGACTGGAATCAGGAAGTGAAAGTGTGGAAGGAAGTATGTGAAGTGGAGGTCATGGGAATGAAATTGGCGAGGAGCATGTTAGCTGTCATGAAGAGAAACAAGATTAGGAATGAAGTTATCCGGGAGAGAGTGGGTGTACAGCAAGTACATGAGAGAGAAGAGGAAGCTAGGGTGAGAAGATTTGATCATGTTATGAGGATGATGATGATGATGATGGAGTACATGAGAGAGGAGAGGAAGCTAGGGTGAGAAGATTTGATCATGTTATGATGATTATGATGTACATGAGAGAGGAGAGGAAGATAGGGTGAGAAGATTTGATCATGTTATGATGATTATGATGTACATGAGAGAGGAGAGGAAGCTAGGGTGAGAAGATTTGATCATGTTATGATGATTATGATGTACAAGAGAGAGGAGAGCAGGCTAGGGTGAGAAGATTTGATCATGTTATGATGATTATGATGTACATGAGAGAGGAGAGGAAGATAGGGTGAGAAGATTTGATCATGTTATGATGATTATGATGTACATGAGAGAGGAGAGGAAGATAGAGTGAGAGGAAGCTAGGGTGAGAAGATTTGATCATGTTATGATGATGATGATGATGATGATGGAGTACACAAGAGAGAAGAGGAATCTAGGGTGAGAAGATTTGATCATATGATGATGATGATGATGGAGTACACGAGAGAGGAGACGAAGCTAGGGTGAGAAGATTTGATCATGTTATGATGATAATGGAGTACATGAGAGAGAGAGGAAGCTAGGGTGAGAAGATTTGATCGTGTTATGATGATGATGATGGAGTACATGAGAGAGAAGAGGAAACTAGGGTGAGAAGATTTGATCATGTTATGATGATGATAATGATGATGGAGTACATGAGAGAGAAGAGGAATCTAGGGTGAGAAGATTTGATCATGTTATGATGATGATGGAGTACATGAGAGAGGAGAGGAAGCTAGGGTGAGAAGATTTGATCATGTTATGATGATGATGGAGTACATGAGAGAGAGAGGAAGCTAGGGTGAGAATATTTGATCATGTTATGATGATGATGATGGAGTACATGAGAGAGAAGAGGAATCTAGGGTGAGAAGATTTGATCATGTTATGATGATAATGGAGTACATGAGAGAGAAGAGGAAGCTAGGGTGAGAATATTTGATCATGTTATGATGATGATGATGATGGAGTACATGAGAGAGAAGAGGAATCTAGGGTGAGAAGATTTGATCATGTTATGATGATGATGATGATGGAGTACATGAGAGAGAGAGGAAGCTAGGGTGAGAATATTTTATCATGTTATGATGATGATGGAGTACATGAGAGAGAAGAGGAATCTAAGGTGAGAAGATTTGATCATGTTATGATGATGATGAGTACACAAGAGAGAAGAGGAAGCTAGGGTGAGAAGATTTGATCATGTTATGATGATGATGATGATGATGATGGAGTACATGAGAGAGAAGAGGAATCTAGGGTGAGAAGATTTGATCGTGTTATGATGATGGAGTACACGAGAGAGGAGAGGAATCTAGGGTGAGAAGATTTGATCATGTTATGATGATGATGGAGTACATGAGATAGTAGAGGAATCTAGGGTGAGAAGATTTGATCATGTTATGATGATTATGATGTACAAGAGAGAGGAGAGCAGGCTAGGGTGAGAAGATTTGATCATGCTATGATGATGGAGTACATGAGATGTTGAAGAAGCAAGAGTGTAAATATTTGATCATGTTATGATAATGTTGGCGTACATGAGAGAATAGCAGAAGCTAGAGTGAGATGGTATGGTCATGTGATGAGGATTGAAAAAGAGAGGATGCCAAAGAGAATGATTGAGAGGAAGTAGGAAAAAGACCGCAAGGTGTCCCAAGAAAGATGGGAGGAGCAGACAGGAAAAAAATGTGCAAGGGAGAGGAGAATAATAAAATGAAGTTGGAGACACTTTACTAAACTAATCCAGCCACAGGCTGGAAACTGTTCATGATGTTAAGGTAAAGGAATCTTGTGTGGGTCTGATTTTAAGTAAAACTAGACATTTATCTGAGGTATACACCATGAAATATTTGTAATATTAATAGTATTGATGTTATAAATATTTCAATGTCCACACCTCAAATGAGGCGCTATAATATTACATTTCAGCCCCATACATTGATTACTTCACCTTAACAATGGTAGGGAAAAGGCAAAAATAGCAAGTTTGGCCCCTAGTATCTTGTGAAATATAGTGATTTTAAATCATTGAATCCCTATTTATAGCTTATAATTATACACATGTTTTATTGTTGAAGAGCCTCAAGGAAAACTTTTTTTTGAGGCACATGTATTTTTGTATATGAAAAAAGGTACAGGAAGGTGCAATAGAAACAAATTAAAGTGAAAAAAATTATAAACACATTTCACATGGTTCTTTTTTGAAGAAAATTGATCATTAATGCACAATCCCTCAATCTAGGTTTCATGCTATGTGACTCATTGGAAGGGAATTTGAAACATGCAATACAACTTTCTAAAATAGTTGTGTGGGAGGGGGTGAAATACATAGGAAATCGGTAAATAATTATTTCCTTTTTCTCTATTATGTGTTTTTGGTTTACTTTTTTTAGAAAGTTGCATTGTTTGTTTCCCACTTTTCCTGATGAGTTCCAATAGAATAAAACCTAGATCGAGTGATCGGGCATTAAATATGCTAACTGGATTTAGACCTCACATTAACTTTACAAAGATGCTAGCGCTAGCCAAACATTGTAAAATCAAAAGCTGTGGTTGTTATCTCTTAACATTATATTAAGCCCTAACAAACAGAATAACATGATATTGCAAGATTTGATATTATCCTTCTTCCTCTATTATACCACCATTCATTTGCAAAGATTTTAAAAGTAATTACATTCTAATTTGTCTTTAGACCTTTCGACCGAAGTCATTTTTAACTGTTAATTTTTCATTTGTGATATTTTGAGCTAGCAGTAAACACCCAATTTGAACTTCTTTACATGCATTCGATTAATTTAACTGTTGTTTAAAAGTAATATCAGAATTCAACTTTGAGTATAACAAATTACAATAAATTAACACACGGTTATGTTAGGATATTCCTCTTCCCCAAACCTAGATTTAATAATCTTTCAGGTTTCATACATACATTAATTAAGGTGGGGCTTAGGGGACATGTTTTGCAGTTTTTATATCAAAGCCTTTTTTTGGTCAAAATAAATCAAATATTGCTTGAGTACAAATATAGAAACTAATTTTCTTCACATGATGACCTCAACAGTTGTTGAATATCCGTCAAGGATGTCCTGGAATTTCATGAGTACTTTTTCTCTTCATTTAAAAAGTTTGTCATCTAATGCTGCTATGCTCATGACAGATATTAAACAACTGTTGATATAAAAACTATATAAAAATGGCTTTTTTCATGTTTCCTACATCCCTATTTTAAGCTAATAGGATAGGGATGAGAAGGATACATTTTTGAGGAAAGAACACACATTTCATAGAGGTAGGATGATAAACCATTTCAAAAATTCACCCTCGATATGCCTGACCAGGATTCAAATCTTGATATCCCCATCATCAGCAAACCTGTCCAACACGAGAGTGACACATTTAACTGATAACACTAAATTGTATTGATACTTTTATTTTCAAGAATTTTTTTACATATGTGGACAGCTTATGCCATAATATGTTTGTCTTTATAGATCTCGTTCACCACGCAGACGCTCGCACACCAGATCCCGCTCCAGGAGCCGTTCACCCCGCCGCTCACGTTCAGACTCTAGGGACAGGCGGTGAGTTTAATTGCAAGTAAGGTATTCTATGTTAACATGTACTATAATATGGCATATACCTCTTAGTAGGAAAGCAATTGGCTAAAACAATTTTAACATCTTTAATAAGGAAATCAAAAAGCAAAAAAAGGAACCAGTAAAGTTTGAGAACAGAAATATAAGAGGCTTATTTTAACATACTATTTTTTCATCTTGTAGAAGCACTAATAAAGCTCATTATTAGTCTTAAACCCTCACTAATAATAATAATAATAATTATACACTTAAATTAATACTGTCTAATACAAATCCACACTTTTTTAATAGTCTTGATTTTAATCTCAAATCTTAACTTTATTAAATAATTTATTCTCTCATATTGTTTCTAAATCTCAAAAATGAGAAGCTACCCGTTTTGTTAGTCCCTTTTATTAATTTTCCCCATCGCACTTTCCTGTATCTCAGTCTGTATACCATATTTCCAATGCTAAGCCAAGTTTATAATTTCTTACCACATTTGGTTAATGTTGTCAATAACTCAACACTAATTAGTTGTCATTGAGTAAGACAGATATAAATCATATTTAATATATGGCTAGCGATGGCCATATTTAAATGATTTTATCATCATGAATTGTTTCCAACCTGTGACCAGGTCAGTTAAATAAAATTCCTCCGCCCCCCTCTGTCCTTCCACCACTTCTTCATTTACTCTTCTGCATTTTTATCCTTTCACTTGCAAATTTGTTGCTATCTGCTTCTACCATCTCTTTCTTTGTTTCCCATGTGGTTTTTTCGCTCCAAACTTCAACGGTAGATTTTATTAATACCTTAACTCTGAGAGAAACATGTACCTCTTAGTAGATGCTTCTTGATGATAAAGCTAACTTTTAAACTTATAAAATTGTTTGATTTTGAATTGAATGCAGTAATGCAATAACATTGGTTTATAGTATGATTATTCTCAATTTGTGAATATTTTTTTTTGTATGAAGGGGTTCTTATATTACTTTTTATTTTTATTTTCAGATGAATATGTTCGTCAATGAAGTTTGCACTTCTTTGGGTGTGATGGGAACCCAAAATGCCCATTGACTGTTTATTAATTTCTATGTTAGGACTCCACATATCGTCAACCCCTGTGCTCGTTTAAACATGCTGATTAGTATCCCATATTGAAATAATTGTGATGTTAGCAATTAGTGTTTTATCTATTTTCTATTGTTAGCTTTGTATAGTGAAATTCCACTCATTTCTGAATTTGACATTCATTGGATAAACCTAATTTCTTGATGCAAAAATTATTTACCCAGTTTTTAGATGTAACTGCACTGCATAGACTTATTTGATTATGAGCAATATTCTATTATTATTTTAATAAACTTAGGTATCTTTAAATGTATTTAAAAATAAGGTTATAGATTACGTGGGAAATATTTTGAAGCTTGGTAATTGGTACCATTAAAATAAACATCTACCTACATAAGTTTTTTTTTAATATTATAATTTTTTTTCTTGATTATATAATAATAGTTATTGTCTCAGTAGAATAGAACTTATTTACTAAATGTAATGTACTGTAAGATTAAAAATAAATTTTGATTATTTTGATTTATTTTTTTCTCCCGACTAAGGTTTTTTTGCTGTTATTTGTCTCTTTATAAACATAAAAATGGTCGTTCAATTAACTTGTTTGAATAAATTAATAAATATTAAGATGAGAATATAAGGGCAAGGCCTACACACTTACCAAAAAAAACTAGACACACAAAGTTCCACAATTAAAACAGACCACAGTAATGGTCAGACATGTCTGCCAGGTGCTCAAATCAGACCCGGTACAGCAAGAGTTGGAGCCCCACTTCCTCCTCCTAAGACTTATAACCAACAGTATGAAATTTTGATGATAAAAACTCAAAACTTTAAATACTCTTCAAACTGTAGAAGTAACCATATAAATTAAAAAACTTAATAGACTTGTAATTTTGATTTCCTTGCTCTCCGCTTGGGTAAGTCAGCTTGTGCTTAATCCTAACGAAGGGCAGCGAGTCAAGTTTCTTTTAATGATACTGTTTTTTGACCCCTCTCATATATTTAAGAAGTGATGGATGAAGTATTTTTCTTTAATGAACTGTATATAAAATATCCTTTTAATACTTCATCCATGTAGAGTCACATGCTTTTCAGAGGTAATTTCAATATATTGCACCATAAAACTTATTTTTCTTTCAAAGATCAGCTTTTGGTTTAAATTAGGAAGGATAGCCAGCACACTTACCTAGGTGATACGGGAGTAGAAATTGTTTAGATATAACACTAAAAAACACATAAACACACTTTTAAGTACAAGCTTTCACTGTCACAGACAGCTTCATCAGGTCAGGAGAGTAGACTGATGCTCTTGGTTGAACTGCAAGGTTGACTGTTCACAGCTGACGACAGTCAACCTTACAGTTCAACCAAAAGCATCAGTCTACTCTCCTGACCTGATGAAGCTGTCTGTGACAGTGAAAGCTTGTACTTAAAAGTGTGTTTATGTGTTTTTTAGTGTTATATCTAAACAATTTCTACTCCAGTATCATCTAGGTAAGTGTGCTGGCTATCCCTCCTAATTTAAACCATGATTTAGCCTAGTGCTCTATATCACATAAAGATCAACTTTTGTATTTAGAAGGAGCATGTGATGTGCTGGCTCCCTCTACCCAACAGGAAGCCAACCTTCACAACATCAGGTCACCAGGAGTTTTTCCATTAGTTTTGACACTGGCGACAAGGGGTCCCAGAGGTAAGGGGTAGGTCATATATAAGCTGCTTGTGCATATGAATCCATAGCAGTAACAGTTCAATTCATCACACCTCTCGTTATAACAGTGCCAGTAATATATTAATAGCAGCAAGACAGTATTTAACAGTGCCGGTAATATAGTGATAAGCAAGACAGTATTCAAGAAAACTCGGTAAAATTGGTTGTAGTAACACAAATCTACACAACACACAGTACTCAGAACACAATATGTATAATATCACACAAAAACAATCCATAATTTAATAAAAACTCATTCTATATCATATCTTCAGTACCAGTCGGCTCATGCATCATGGTAACAAATAATAGTCTTCCCTTCATTCTTTCCTTTTCTGCAACAGAAGAGTAGTATGGAAACGACTGGACTAGAATTGAATTATGTGATTGTGTACAAACCTGTGTCTTAATTTTGATTGTAGAGATAAATTTTTTTTCTTGTTATAATAAAGATGACAAAAAAATACCTTTGATATCGGCCGTTCCCCTGGTTTTTCTAATCATTAGAATCTAATCTATTATATGTATAGAAAATAGCGCCCCACACCCGAATATTAATAATCAATGTTAGAAAACTGGGAATTTAGCACAAAATGAATCAAATGTGTTTTTACATACTTTTATTTTTATACCAACTCTAGTTGTAATCATAATGAATATAGTAGTAATAGTTTAACACCAAACAGGTTAGTTGACCTACATGAAAATTTATTAATAATGAGAAAGTTCAAATTTATTCATTTGGGTCAAGTATTATATAAATGAAACCTCTTCTTTTTCCCCGTCAGTTTGAAGGCTGGACATTTTGACTCGAAAATCTAAATGCATGTAAATTCTATTTTATACTTGTTTTTCATGTAGCATAGTGTTGATTAATTTTTATTTTAACTTTTTATTTTGTTAAATTTTGGCGGTTGTCGCGGACCACTGATTTAATACATTGAAACACATATTTTGTGAAAGAGACTTTTTTTAAAATATGTACAGCATCATTTTTACAATCCCTGCTCATATTAATAAATTAAAATATTTTACAAGTTGAGATAGGGAAAGGCTCTGTCAAGCATAATGTTGTGCCCCAGCAAACTTTAATTTTAGTTTAAACATTGTCTTAAGGTAGGATCGACTTAGGGGCAGGGTAGGCAGTTGCCTAGAGTGCAATAGTAATTTTTATTTTTATTTATTATCATGGAGGTAAGGATGTAGGTCATATCACAAATAGTTAATTTTTCAAACAGATATATTTCTGGAAATATAATATACTTACCCATGTGCTTCACGATGTGATAGATGAGTTACACGACAGTCAGCACCAGATGGCTCTGTGAGCACACAATGTCGCGCGCGTAGAGCGTGAGTGGTTCGTTCCTACGGGCGGGCAGGTTTCTAAGTTTGAATGGAACAGGTCATCAGACCAGGAATAGAGCTATATTTAGAAGTGTAAGCATACACTATTGTTTTATGATTTAATTTACCTACAAATATCCCGATGAAAGATTGATTTGCAACGTTATTTTGAGCGATTTAAAAGAATCAGGCGCCCTGAACTTGAAAGGTTATCCAATGCTTGCTTCATTTTTATAGTTTTTAATAGACAAAATCACAAATCTAAAAGGCGTTAATGACTAGTAGCTATTTAAATGCAAGTTTTTCGTAAGTTTAGTTACAAATCATTGTTTTGCAGTGGTTTGACTAGTGACAGAAGCAGTTAAATTCTAATTATGTTTTGTACTTTTTTGGCACAAGAAAAGGTTTTTTCATTTAAACTCTATGGACTCGAGAATGACAAGGTGATGCACAAAATTGCTAGCAAAGAAAAAAAAGACAAAGGTATGTGGGAATGAGAACATTAAACCAATTTTCACAAAGAAAAACAACCTTAGCATGAAATCGGGGCATAAGAAGACCACATCGATGGATGTCTACTCAGTATTTCTACATTGAAGAAAACATCACTTCTGGAAGGGGACACAGGTAGCTAATTTACCACAACATGAGGAAAACAAACTTGCTGCATCAGAGTAGTGGGCTATCATCTGTCAGGTATTCTGTGAGTGGGAAAACAGCCAATAAAAAAGAAAGAAAAGATAAGTTCAGTCATCTCCAAATTTATAATTTTTGAACTTTATGGAAGTTTTTTTAAGTCATTTTCATAAGTAAAATATTTTATCTTTTGATCCAATAAGCGCATTTCATGAGGTTCCCGTGGAAAAGTATAGAATTAACAATAAATTTCTTAGAAGAGCTTTATGTTCTATTTATAAACGTTCAAACTATTAATAAAATACCAGCAGAAGAAAAATACAAGTTTAAGGCAGACCTAGAAAGGCACATGGGAAACGAGTGTCAGATAGTAATACACGATCTGAATGCAAAAGTAGGAAAAGAGAAAGTAGAGTTTGAGAAGGTGTTAGAGAAGGAACGATGGAGAGAGATAAATGAGGACGGTAGAAAGATGTTGGAGTTATTTGCAAGAAATAAAGTGAAAGGGGCACACAGCTGGCTTAAGAAGGAAAGAGAAAATCATAAATAAGATCACTAAGTACATTTGGAATAGGAAGTAAGAGTCTGTGATAGAATACTTTATCATGGATGAGGAAATGGAATGGCATACAGTAAACACTAAACAGCACGGTAATACCAAGTGTGTCTTTATATAGAAACCACAGGTTGTTGGTGGCAGATATAAGGAGATGAGAATATGGGAGAAAGTTAGTAAGACAAGAAAGAAGAATAAGTGCGTGAAGACTAAAAAATGAAGTGGAAAAAGAGGCAAAAAGCTCAATACCCAAGGATGAGATGCAAAGTGTAGAGGTTGAATGGGAAAAGTTTAAGAGCAGTCTGACTGGAGCGGCAAAGGAGGTATGTGGGAGGACAAGTAATACGAGGAATTGGAAGGAGACATCCTGGTGAACGATGGGGGGGNAAGGAATAATAAATAATTCAAAAGGAGTTTTAAGAACTGGAATGAAGAAATAGAGGAAGAATATAGGAGAAGAAGAAAACAAGGAAGTAAGAAGGTTATATATAGCCAAGTAAGAAACAGGAGGAGAGAGAAAAGATAAGAAGTTAGAATAATAGATGAAGACAGGAGAAGAAGAAAAGGAACTATGGATGAGATATTTTGAGAAAATGTCCGACCCGAAAGAGGAAAGGAATGAGAGTGAAGGAGAAGAGGAAGAAAGAGGTGGAGGACGCATTAAAGAGGACGAATCAAAGAAAAATACTTGGTATTGATGAACTGACTGTGGAAATGAAAGGGAGCAGCAGGTGAAGTAGGTAGACAATGGTTATACAGGGTGATGAAAGTGGTTTGAAAGGAGAACAAGGTACCAAAAGACAGGAAAAATGGAGCTATAGTAACTATTTTCAACAAAGGAGTAGGAATAGGTGTACAGATTATAGGGGGATAACGCTGATGTGTCACTGTTCAAAAATATATGAGAAGATTCTGGAAAAAAGAATAAGATTTGAAAGGAAAGGAAGTTGGAGAGAGTAACAACAGGGATTTAAGGAACAGAGCTTTACAGTGGACTTAATCTTTGCCATAAGACAGCTGATGGAAGGAAGGTATCAATATAGAAAAGACTTGGTAATGGTATTTATGGATGTGAAGAAGCCATATGATAGCGTGGATAGAAATAAGGTTTGAAAAGCGATGGGGGAGGCTGAAGGGGAAAGAGGAGTTGTAGTGAGAGTGAAAAGCATGTATGAAGATAATAGGAGTTGTGTTAAGATGACGAATGGAATGACGGAGTCGTTCCAAATAAAACAATGGTGTGAGGGGGAAAAGAAAGAGGAAGTACAGGATTAATTACACGAATGGAATTATAAAGGGAGAGAGTGTGGAATGAAATTTGTCATGGCAAAGTGTTAAGTGATTGACATGACAAGAAAGAGGGTAAAATCTAATAGAGCTATACGGTCGCATGTAAAAGAACTGAGAAAAATACAGAACCTAAAATATCTTGGAAGCGTGATTGAGAATAGAGGTAGAAGTATAGATAATTTAATGAGAATAGGACAGCGGGGGATCTGTTCAATAGGTGCGTAAGAGACCTGCTATGAAGAAGAGAAGTGCCCCTAAAGTGTAAGGTAGTGTTGGACAGGAAGTACTTTACACTCATTGTCACATATGCAGCAGAAACATGGACAGTGAATTTAAGAGAGACTAGGAAAAGTGGAGGCCACGGGAATGAAGTTTATGAGGTGGATGTTAGCTGTCACGATGAGAAACAAGATTAGGAATTAAGTTATCCGGGAAATAATAGGGGTATTGAGAATACATGAGATAGTCGAGGAAGCAAGACTCTACTGTCGACCCCCATATACCGTGGATATGTTTCAGAAGCAATAGTAAAATCGTTTATATGGACTTAGATATTATAGTTTATAGTTAAAGGTACAAAACATTCTAAGATCCCGTAAAGTGTGAGTGGGCGGGGTGGATGGTTACTGATTGACCGGTCTACACATACTAGGAGGTCTCGACTCTGACACTCCTCTCGAGCAACTAACTCGCTGTTCGCATCAGGCAAACTCACAGATCCATCACAGACCCTAGCACCACAGTCGCCTGTCAACGCCACCAAACTCACACGCCCCCTCCCCTTAATATTAAATAATACAAATGATAACACAGTACTAAAACGTAATTGTGTTCATAGGGATTAACCTTAAAACTAAACTCGTAATGACCTATATAATGCATAGACCTTAGATAGGCTATAAATATACTGTAAACAATAAATAGACTATAACCAATAAACAAACTGTAAACTAAGACCGAACCTAATAAAAAGAATGTAAACCTAGACTGAACCTCATAAATACAATGTAGACCTAGACCGGCCTGTCATCTTAAGGATATAATAAATTTAGAATGATTTTATCAAAGTGATTTCACAACACACTGTCAAATTAGATATAACTTCAAAATGTTTGCAACCTTTAACTGTTCATTTCAATATAATCTTCTTTACCTATTCATCTTATTTCCATACTTTTTTTTTAAACTTATGAACCATTCGAAAAACCATGACCTAGTACTTATTATATATATGTTACATCTTTATATATATATAATTTACAAGCCCTAATTTATCTAAGTAAAGTGAATAATTGAAGTACATAGGGTACTAAAAGTGCACTATCTAATCCTCTCTACGGGTGTCCTTTAGAGCAGACCACCCACCTCTTTCCTTTACGATTCAGTCAAGGTCAATCAGAGCACTTACAAAATATACCCAGCAACTGGAATTACACCCTTTTACAGTGAAAAGACCCACAAACAAAAGAAAGAAAGGAGCTCCCCCCCTAACGTGTCGTCGTAGTCACCAAATCTATTAGATCAAGGGGACATGCCAAGATAAAACAAGCAACGACTGAGAAGAGGGAAACCAAACTCTTCTTCTCTGCGCACAGGGTTTGAGTAGTGAGACGTGGGCTTTGTGATGTGTTAATTTGATAAGAGGGTCAATTAGTAGGACCGTCACCGGGGTCAAAAATTGACTAATCACCATCAGTTCTGACTACCGGTAGCTTAACTTAGCCGTCAATCCTTCCGTCGCTCTACCCAGGGTGTGAAGCTCGTACATGACCCTGCCACCTACTTTTAGTTCCACTAATAAAATGATTAGGTAGTTTATTCATATAAAATATATAGCCCTATCGTGATCAAAATAGCCTCGAAATTGATTTGTACTACCATAAAGTAAAATAATTGGTCTACACTCAAATGAAAAACAATATGTACTTACACATTTCTAAACAATAACTTTATTTAATATAAATCACGTTTACGCTATAAGAACAATGAAGTGTGCAGCCATATTCATCCCCTCAGGTTTTACTCTCTGGCAGATGAGAAAACAGCCACTCGCATTTTTTTATCAATAAATTAAGTGCTCGCAGTTTTTTCTTACAATTATATATGAAGCTCATTGACGTTGATACATTAGTATCTAATATAAATCACTGATCGTATAATATTAATAATCATGTTTCTATGTGTAAATGTTAAATTGGTTAATTATTCTAGGACCCGTATAATTTTACTACATAAGTCAAGCATTATTATGGTTTGATTGCAAGGTCAATGTATTATAAAATAAAGTGTTGTAAGGAAGCAATTGTACACTTTCATTTTTAACAAACAATTTTATTAATAGCAGTTTATCATCATTGTTGATGGCCACAGCTATCAATATATAACTTGAAATAAGCCAATTCAAGTACTATTACCTAGCGGATTTAATAGCTACTAATATTTTTGTTATTTGAATTTAACGAGACCGTTGTTATATATCTTTGCCAACACCACCTAAAATCGGTAAATTACCACCCGTTACTTCTCGCTTATCTAATATCTATGCGTTACTGTCTATCTGGCACATACTGTACACAAATAACTAATTCATCATTAATATTTAATTGAGCTTTATTGTATAAAACCATACATTAAATAATTTGTTCATTGTTTAGATAACCATTTATTAATATCACACATATCTAAACCAAAACGAGATAAGTGTAAGTATTTTCTTTTTCTTTCAAATGAGGTAGGCCTATTATTCTTGTTGTCTATTGATAATTATGTCCAGTTCATTATTACTGTGTTTAACTTCAACATAATTATATAGGTTGCTAAGTTCAGTGACTTTTCTGCCAGTTATCATCATTATGTTTCTCCATAGCTTGAATAGGAAGAAAAATATGCACACAAAATTGTAATTCAAGCTGTTTGATTTGATTATGTTGTGTCTGACTTTAAAACCTAAAAAGGAAGTTTACTTTTAATGTCTAATTTGCGTAACTTATTTGTTTAGCAAACTAACCTATTGTAAGTTAAAAACAATTTTAGTGTGCTCTTTGTCTTGTCACCCTGCCTAGATCTGTATATTCTCGCTTGGTTAGGGATGCGGATTAGTCTTAATACATAGTATGAAAATTATTTTCTTTTTTTGTTGTTGTTGCACCATATATTTTCTTATTATTATTACATAATTAAGACGACAAATTCAATAGTAGCAGAACTTTGAGAATTTGAATACGTTAAATAGACTCTATACAATTATTTAAGTAAAATCTTCAAGGAAAACATAAAGACCTAATTACCTATTGACTATCTTTTGCTTTGACTTAGATAGTAGGTAGAGAACTTTTATGGTTCTTTCCTTTAAATAAAATATTTTCTTATAAAACAAATCTTAACTGACAGTGTTATTTATTCCATAAGATGCATAAAAAACAGCATTCACAGGTATGTACACAGGGGGTGTAATGAGGGGGGTACATCCCCACTTCCACACAATAATCCAAAGAATGATCTATCAACAAAAGAAGAAATAGAAAACATAAAAGTTTCATGGTGCAATGTTCCTGTGCGTGCACACTTTTTGTAATATTGACATTGAAAAGTGATTATAGATATAGATTATTTTGCACCAATAGAGTGCTTGGTCGATTGAAGCAGTTCTGTGCCCATTTGCGCTAGTGTGCATGGCTTAGATCTAGAATGGCACATAAAATGTTGGACATAAACATTGCTAGGGTATTACACGATATGGCTGAGAAACCTCGTCAGTTAGCAGTTAGTACCTCTGTAAACTGTAAGATTCACAAACATTTATAGCGTGTTAGATGAAATTGCTGGGAAACCTTATCGGTTAATACCTCTGTAAACTGTAAGGTTCACATGGACTAGACAAGCGGAGAAAGGAACAGGAACAATAAGTATTTTATTTGGGTCATGTTTGTTTCTCTGGCGGTTACTGCCAATTTTATTTGGCTAGTTGGTTTGAAGTTCTATGAACCCCTTCCACTAAAATGAAATCCTGTGTACGCCCCTGGTCACCCAATAAAATATAATATGTTGATTGGTTGGTTAAATAAATAATTAAAATGGGCTTTAATGTGAGATAAAGGTAGGATTATTTATTTATTTTTTCTCAAATTATTAGAAATTTTATGTTTTCTAGCATGTATACACCAACACAAGCAAATGTTTGATCTTAACATAACAAATGTTAGGAAAAGATTCTTCAAAAACTTACCTAATTGCTATTTTTGTGCACAGTATTATAGATAGATAACTTAGTCAAATTTTGTATTCATTCACACATGAAAGGTTAGGCAGGGGTCTCACACACACTTTACTTGCTAAAACGTTCATTTTAGATGGCGTTGCTTCCTGTTTTCTACATTTAATGCATTTTTATTTTGACCTATTTTACTTAAGGTGCGTTCAAATTACCAAATGTTCAGACTATCAAGGTTATACTGGAGCTTAATTTAAAACATTAACTTATCAATATTGTGTACCAAAAAAATATTATCACGCTCTAAAATGTTTCTTAGATATGTTTGACAATCTGCTCAGGCACAGTTGAGATGTTTGACGATCTCATCCAAAGTTGAAATCTGTGACAATACCGGTATACTTTTGATTGTTTCGTTAGAAGAATTTTAATCTTTTTAAAATCAAGATAATAAAACAATAATTAGGATTGTTACTTAATAATGAAAATTGTAGTACTTGTAAATGCTTAATTCATTTTAATAAATTATTATATAAGATCACTATTGAGGTTAATTTATGGTGTCCAAACTGTTTTAGGAAAGTTTCATTAACACAAAGAACTTTTTTTGAAAATGTTTGTTGACTAATATATTTACGGCTATCATAGTATGTATTATGGTTTTGGTTTTTCCAGGTATCAAGTGGTGCTTTGATTAGATATATTTAACCCATTCCTTGGTACGTGTGTAGCACAGTGACCTGCTTATGATTGAATACTCTTTATTTTTGCCAATCATCTATTATCTTGAGGGCATTTATTGCTTAATTCATGGTCATGGTCATCATTGAACTGGTAGCTCCATCTCTCAGCTTCAATATTAAATATTTGGCTAAAAGTAGAGTGGTTGATTGATAGATAGCCTTACAATAACTTATTTCATTGAAACGTCGAATTGTACCTGTGCCAGGGAACGTTTGGTTAAACAAAGAGTTCAACATCTACACCATAGGGTGGGTTGATATGTCCAGAGCTTCAGTTATCAAATTTGCTTGATTTTTCAATTATATTTATTCTTGGAAGCTGCTTAGCGGAAAACTATTTGGTAAGTTAGGTGTTTGTTTTTTTTTAATTCTTTTAAGATTCAGACATTTTTCACAATATTTATTTTGCGATAATCAGAAATATTATTCTGTTGCTGTGTATATAAGTGCTAGACAACATTATGTTTCCCCAAAATGTCTTATCAGAATATACACATAACAACTTTGCATGAAAATAAATATTCTCCACCTAAAATTGTATTTTAATTGAATTTTAATTCATTTAGAAGGTTAGATCAAGCTTGGTTTATTAGGACCTAATTTTATTGGAAGGTTGGGTTAAGCTTTTTTTACCTTTTTTTACTATAAATTCTCAAGAGATTATTTTTATCTAATCCCTTTATTCCCTTTATCAAACACAGATCATAGATCTTTTAGTAAATTACCATTATTCAAACTCTCACACACAGCATTTAACTATCTTACAAAAAACTCAAATAATTTCACAAAAAAGGGTTGATATAGTTACAGAATTGCTAACTAAACCCTGATACACTAAAACACCTAATATATTTAGTTACAATAATAAAGTAAAAATAATACATTATGTGTTTATAGTAAAAAAAAAAGTCAAACAGCTTAATCTAACATTCATAAGGTCGATTAAGTCAATTAAAATACTATTTTCGATGAATTAATAGAATAGAGAATAGTTATTTCCATGCATCCGACAGCCTAGCTTAGTCGATAGCATGTCTGTCTACTTTGCTAGGGGTCCCAGGTTTGATTCCCAGCATGGCCGAAAAATTGATTGTTGGTGCAATTTGGGTTTACCGTTTAACAGTTGCGGGATGTATGTTGTGTCTGTCCTAGTCTTAAGTTAGATTATAAGGCATATGAAGCTACAACACACCTAGCAAACCAATAGTGGAAAATATAAAGCTTGAGTAAAACCTGACCTAGGCCACAGGCTGGAAACAATAAAGGATGTAAATAAAAGCATAAAAGTTATTTTCATGCAAAGTTGTCATTTGGGTAAACTCTGGTAAAGACATTTAAATTCATTAAATATTTTTATATAAGAAGCTAACCAATCAAAATATTTTAATAGGTGATGATTTTTTTTCTTACGAAATAAATATCACTGCAGGGTAAGTTTTTTTTGTAAACCTACATTATTATTGGCGTGTTTCCACAATTTATCTGGTATATAACAAGAGTGTTTTTACACTCCTGGTATCAATTAATTATTTATTTATGTAACCAATTAAAATATTTTAATTGATGATTTTTTTGTGTCTTATTGGATAAATAGCACTGATAAGTTTTTTTTGTATAAAATATTTTCTCAAAAGAAACCATAAATGTTCTCTATCCTACATTATAGATTTGTTTTCGCAATTGACTTTGTATTGATGTTAACAAGAGCATTTTTGCACTCTTGTTATCTTGGTTGGTTACGAGTGTTTAGAATCATGGGTGTATAGAGAATTTAATTTTGGAGGGGGCTTCAAAATATTAAGTGTATGATGTGACGTTAGGACTTACTATAACTACTAACCCTTTGAAAATACAAATATTTTTATTGTATACAGTAAAGGTGAAACTTTGTATTAGTGAGGAGGAAACGTAAATAGCTAAAATGTTTTTTTTATATTCTTTTTCCTTTCTCTCCTTCAGTTAATGTTTGAAAATTTGATTCTCTAAAATCTATTTATAATATCCTCATTTAGGGAGTTTTTGAAAATTATACTCTTAACAGCTATTTAGAATAGTGCTTCGCCACCTCCAATTTTTTTGTTGTTGAAATTTTGATACTCCTCGGCTATTTGAAGTAGTCTTACTTTAGCAAATTTTTGAAAATTTTAATTCTTATAAAGGTTATTATAAGAAGTACTCACCAGATTTCTTTTTTTATAAATTAGATTCCATAGAATCTATTTGAAGTGATCCTCACCCAGAATTATTTTGAAATCTGGAATGCCCTAGAAGCTATTTAGAGTGTTATTTGCCTGGATCTTTTTCAATTAGATACCAGGTGGGTTTGAAAGGGATGCAAGAAACAGTGTTTTTGCAGTTCTTATAGCAAAACATTTTTGGGCAAAATGAATCACATATTGTTCCACTAGAAACATAGTACTTAATTTTCTTCACAGAGTGGTATCAACAGTTCTTGAATATCTGTCATAAGCATAGTGGCATTAGATGACATACTTTAAATTAAGAGAAAAAGTTGTCATTACATTTTAGAACACCCTTGACCGATATTCAAGAACTGTTGATATCACCATATGAAGAAAATTATACTCCTTATGTTTGTACTGGAGAAATATTTGATTTATTTCGACAACAAAATTGTTTTGCTATAAAAATGGCAAAAATATTGACCTTTTCTTGCCCTTCCACCCCATCTTAAGAAACTATTAAAAGTAGTCTTCCACAAACACATTTTTGAAAATTGAATGCTTTTAGAAGCTAATTAAAGTGTTCCTCGCTTGGATTTGTTTTAATAACATTATATGCATGTAGAAGCTATTTTGAGTGGCCTCCTCTATTCATTATTTGAATTTTGATACAAGGCCAGCTTCAAGTTTAATATCAAAAACTCCAGAAAAGTTTGCGGGAGTTTTGAATCCAATAACCACTCTGTCCTATGCCCATTTTAATTAGTCGGCTTCTCCTCCAGTCTTCATTCTTCTCTTGGTTTGGGTTGGTCCACAGCAGTCAGGAAGTGCAGTAGAGCTTCAAAAGAATTCGTTGGGGGTAGTAGCTACAAATGGGGGTGGGGTAACTGATGCGGATAACAATATTTTGAGTTGTTGAGATTGAGTTAGATGTTATATTTGGTAGCAAGTAGACATTACAAATGTCATGGCACTTTCATGACTCACAATTTGTTATATTTTAAATTTTAAAACTATGTAAAAAAAGTTATGCCAGACTTTACTACACTATCTTGAGTTGAGCATACAAATCTAAGTTCTCAGATCTTTTAAATGCTCAATATGATCACACAGAACTCTTACTTAGATATTACTACCCAATAGCTAATTTCTTTAGGCTAGAATCCTTTAACCCCTACAGTTTCAGAATGTGTATAAAATATTATTACATTAAGTTGTATCTTAAAATAATGTTTGTGATATAAAAGTGTCTGAAAATGTTGGAAAGTAGCTCTGGAAAAGTTAGGGAATTTTAAAATGTAGCTTTGCTGGACATCCTGTAGCATTTAATTATTTTGAAATAAGGAAATGAAGATTGTTTTGTACCGAGAGCCTTTCAAATATACTGGATTTTCTTAAAATAAAAAATACTGTATATATATATATATATATACACACCAGAATTTCAAAACGCTAGTAGAGTATACACCCTTTTCTATCAAACACAATACATACTTCACATTTTATATTACATTTATTGCACACATATTTTACAACCAGATTACTTGTAGGTAAGAATCAAATCTTATTTTTGTTGCTCGAAACATATTCACTATTCCTGACAACTTCAAGTAGTCTATACTTGTTTGAGAAAGACCTATTCTGGATAAACCCATGTAATTAGAACTTGGGTAGCTTAGCTCCAGGAGGTGGTGTCACCGACCGCTTCATAGGACTGACCTTCCCCATCCCACTAAATTCTTGTTATGCTTGTAAAGGCTTTCCTGGTTAGCTTTAGAATGTACTTTCAGTTTACTAAGTATGGTGTGCTTGTGCTGCTTTAGGCTAAATCATCAATCAGTTTAATAACTAGGCAATATTGATAATCTCAAAAAAAAATTGGGCAGATCAATAATTAAGATTTGTCAGCTAATTTCTTTGACTGAAAGCTACTTCCTTTATTTAGGGAATATTTTTAATAATATCCATTATCATTTTCAAAGCATGCAGGTATTTCTTACTATACGTCATCTCACTTTATGCGTTTTCTCTATAATGTGATCCAAACAAACAAACAAAAAAGTTAATGCATGGTCAGCTGTAATTTCACAGTCACCCTGTACTGTGACCTTTGTAACCAGCCACCCACACTGTCAGCTGATTTGATAACCAGCCTCACCGTCGGACGCTATTTTGTACCTAGTCGCCCATTATCACCTGCTCCTCTTCATCATAAGGTGTTGTCCACGGCAGTCATTAGGTTCCAGTAGAGCATCTCGGGGTTATATAGATAATGGTGGAGGTAGATGGACACAGCCGATTAAAGAGATACTATTTAGCGTAGAATTTAAAGTTTTAATTTAACTGAATATTATACATGTTGGTACCACTTTATTTAGAGAAACAAATTATTTATGACATTAATACGGATAATTATTTAGGGTAGTGGTTATTTAGCCACCTAGTCTACCTCTCCTTTCACCCATCACAAAACTATCTCTACACGTTACGAAAAGTATTTTGTGAATACAGGTCTTCCCTCTTTGTGTGCTAACCGACCAGTCTCCCTGTCGCGTCTGACGCTTTCCTTCCACATAGGGTCAAACACAGACGCTCACTCAAATGTGCTGATTGGCCAGGAGTCCGCGCCAAAACCTCCCCCTCCCCTGAAAGACTGCACGTGCAAGAAACAGGTGCGTCTCTCAGCTTCCGGGTTCAGCTATTAATACATTGCACGATGCTTAAAATGAAAAGTAAAAGTAATAAATTTGGATGACTCTAATATTCCAACAAAGACTTTAAATAATGTAAAACTATTAGATTAAAAGTTTAAGGCCTGAAAATGAAGTTAAAGAATTGAGATTTAAAACATATATTGCTTACAACTTTGGTTGTAATTTACATAACTTATAACTACCATAAAACCCCACACTTTCTTATAATTAACCATTTGATAGTAATAAAGATAATTAAATTAGGCCTAGATGAATGGAAAAGCAAAATGTATTTATCAGTTTAGTACTCTCAGTATCTTTAGTGTATTAAATATGTAAACAATGGCAAACTAATATAATTTTATAAATGAAATAGTTGATAGTTAAGGGCCTAAAACCCTGACCACTTTACACCTTGATGTTTGGGGGTGTTAAAGAGAGAGGTAGTAGTGGGGTGATGAGGTAGCTGAACAAGGAAAATAGCAGACAATAAACTTAAAAGTATCCTCCTACCCCAGATCGGGCGAGGAATCTCGATTGGCTTGAGTTGTTTTATCTAGTCGTTCAATCCGAACTAGTTCACATTGAGTAGGTGTACTAGTTCGACTAATTCACGTCGAGAAGGTTCTTCAGTCTCACTGAAGAAATAGAGCCAGAGAGTTTTAACAGTGGAAAGGTATATAACACTAGAGGGAAATATTGTATATTATAAAGAGGTATAAACATTGTCGATAAAGTCAGAGCGACAGGAATCTCGGACTCAACTTTAATGACCATAAAAAATCAAGCAGAAACAATCAAATAAAACTTTGTAAAGTGTGACGGGAATGACTACTGCTAAGATAACACAAATAAGGCATCAATTTTGGAGAAATTATAAAGGATGTTGGTGGCCCAATGGTTTGAACATCAAAATATATGTGCTAATCCATTATCCACTTTGATTATGCAGGCTAAAGCAAGAACTTTGATGAATTGAATGCTACCCCGGATTCTAAAGTGCAATCTTTTGCAGCTAGTGTTGAATGGTTTGAACTTTTTAAGGGGCGATATGGATTCCATAAGCTTAAGCTGACAGGAGAGGCTGCAGCACCTTATGTGGTTGCTGCCGAGAAATTTCCAGCACAACTTCAGGCTGTAATTGGGGAGCATGGTTATTTGCCTCAGCAAGTGTTCAACCTTGATGAAACGAGATTGTTATGGAAGCATATGTCTAACATAACAGTTCTGTTGGTGTAAAAGAGTGCCCCGGGTTGTAAAGTCTCCAAGGCCCACTTCACATTGCTGTTAGTAGGAAATGCATCTGAAGATCATAAAACCAAACCTGTGATGGTTTATCACTACAAAAACCTACGGGCACTCGAGGGTTATTCTATGGAGGAATTGCCTGTGTTTTTGTTTTTTTAGCACCGCGTCTTACCACCCATTCAGGTTATACTCTTAAGTACTAATTACGCTAATGGGCTAGGAATTGTAAAGGTTACATTTAGAGGAAGTGAATCCACATTTGCATGGAAGGAAAGAGGAAAACCATTTGGGAAAAATCACCCCAATTCACCTGACCTAGATTTGAACCTCGATCTCCCTGTCCTCGGCAGCATGACTCCACACAAAACTAGCCCGTTAACTAACTACGCCACCAAGGTGGGTAATTGCTTGTTGTATGGTGGTCAAACAAAATAGCTTGAATTACAGGAGCTATGTTTGAATCCTACTTATGCAATGAATTCTCTAGTTAATTGAAGGTTTATTGCTAAAAGATAAATGTGCCCTTTAAATTGCTTCTACTTGTGGACATTTTCATCAGGACATCTCCCAAGCATCGCTGATGAAGATGAAAACATCAATATAATGTTTTTGCCACTAAACACATCATCCCTGATTCAACCTATGGATCAGCATTATTGCAACTTTCAAGAGTTATTATCTTTGTAAAACATTTATCCAGCTAGTTGAAAATACCAATGGCGAAGATGAAATTTCTGTGAAAGACTTTTGGGAAAACCATAACATAAAAAAGTAATTGACTGGAGATGCATGGGCAGAAGTTAAACAGTTCTGTATGAAGAAAGTTTGGAAAATGATTTGGTCAGAAGTTTCTGATTCTCATAATTTTAATCCGAAACACAAGCTTTCCCATTCAAGACATGACATTGTTGACATGACAAGATGTGTTGGATTTGAGTATGTAGAATAGACAAATATGGATGAATTGCTACAATCCCACTCAACAGAATTCACCATTGAAGAGCTTCTAGAAATGGAAAACGGCATAAATATAGCTTTATGTTGTTGAGCCTATCAAACAACTTTCAAGAAAACAAATTTCTGAATTTTTTAAGCACATTGACATTGCAATTGCAATTAGAATCATTTAAGAAAATGACTCTAACATGAATAGAAATGCCAAAGCTGCCAGAAAGATTCAGGGTTCATTGGCTTGCCACAAATAACTATTTAGAAAGGAAGAATGCTTCTCATCAGCTGATTCTTGACCATTTCATCAAAAAGGTTGACAATCTTCAGTCTAGCGACTCGGGGCCTTCAAGACAGCAAGGGAGGGATAATCCAGATTCGTCAGATCCAATTCATTTATCATGTGATTGAAGATTGACAGTAAGTGTACCTGTGGCTTTGTACAAATTAGATCAATTGATTAGAAATTGCATTTGTTTAACACATTTCAGGGGATTGAAGATTGATAATAGGTGTACCTGTAGCATTGTAATAATTAGATGGATTAATCAAAAAATGCATTTGTTTAAGAATTTCAGGGGTTTGAAGTTTGACAGGTGTACCTGTAGCATTGTACTAATTAGATAAATTAATAAAAATCACATTTGTTTACAAGTTTTAGGTTTTTTTTTTTCTTTTTTTCCTTTGAAGTAATCCCTATCACACCCAAATTAAAATCATTTCATTTTACATGGTTTTGTGTTAGGCGATTATTTATCAGAACCAATCAATCACTCACGTAATGCGAGTGACAGCTGTAATAGTTAATTTTTCTTTCATATATTGGTATTCTTAAGACTATATATGCATGCATATTTCACAATTTTTAAGGTCATAAACATCCAAGTCTTAAATATAATGTTCTTATATTCATTCTTCAAGCTATTTATCAATTTGTTCCAGAGGGCCTGGACTTTGCATGGAAGAAAAAGTGAACTAAAGAAATGAGCACATTATTTCATTTACATGTCTTAAAACCTAACTCTCTTTTCCACCTTAAAATACTGGGTTGAATAGCAATTGCATAGATTTCCCCATCAAGAACAAATCATCCCAACACCAATGACAGGACTTCCACAGCAAACAATTTTACAAAAAAATTAGATCTCATTCTTTTGTACTACTATACAAAAAAAGTGTGTGGAAAACACAAGAAATGTTATTTTAACAAAATAGGGGCAGGCTTGTTTTTATTCAAATATAGGGTTTGGCATCTAAACCTTACAAATGATTAAATATATGTTGGCCCACCATAACCTGACCCTTTTCACATGAAAGTAATTTGATTAATATCATATGCAATAATTCAATTGCTTATCCTTTTTCTTCTTAAGTGCAAGATCTTTGCTTTTACTATTTGAACATTAAGTCTATTTTCATTTGTTGTGATCTATTATGATATTGCATCAATATATTAGTAGTTAATACAGTATTTTTTGCTATTTCAGGATTTTTTATCTAAATCGCCATGTCCAGACATCGTGAATGGGACCTATCATGCAAAGTTTATGTTGGTAACCTTGGCAGCAGCGCATCAAAACATGAAATTGAATCAGCTTTTAGCAAGTATGGCCCTCTAAAAAATGTGTGGGTCGCAAGGAACCCCCCTGGTTTTGCTTTTGTTGAATTTGAGGATCCTCGAGACGCAGAGGATGCAGTGAGAGGACTCGACGGAACGTAAGTTTTATTCATCTAAGGTGTCTTCATTTGTGGCTAGAAATCTTTTTAGCTACTTATTTTTGTTCTTTTATATATTTCATATCCTTATTTCTAATGCAGTTGCTTCTTTTCATTGGCTTGTGGTATCTAAACAATGTTATTTCTAAATCATTGGTTTTTGGTCCAAATTTACTCTGATCCAAACACACAAAGAATTTAACTTGATTTATTTAGTTATTCTTTTTAAAATAGTACAATTAACATTGTATTTTGGTTATTCGAGAAAAGCTTTACTTTATAACAAGCATTTACTTGAAAACATATTTATTCTTTACATATAGGTATAATTGGTCAAAAACAACTATAACTAAAGTTTAAATTTTCTCTCTTTTGAAGATTACATTTTCTAAAATTTAATTGTAACATTTACAAGGTGCTGTTTATTGAAAAGACCACTTGGATGTCATCTTTTAACGTCTCGTCGCTGTTCGTTGGACCAAGTCAAAGTGAAAACAGTTTTTGAAAATAATCTAATTTATTTAGTACATGGTTATGAAACTATTTCAATACCTAGACTAATCAGTCTTGCAACATTGATAAACTTTGTACAAACTATAATTAAAACACATACACCCATGTATTGTTCCTTTTACTTTTTGAAGTTGACTGTGAAGAACTGACTATATCTTTCTCAGAATATGTATTTTTATTTTATAGACTTAGGGATAACCTCACTATTGCATGGCTTCCCAAACTTATTTCCTTTGTCTTGTAAAACACTATAGAGATTGTAAGATTTTCTGTCACCTCACCTTTCTATCTACCATCTTTTTATACGATTATGTAAATTAGTTTAAACATTTAATTCAATTTTTTAATTCTTACTGTTAAAATGAAAATTCACTTTTCATGTGTATTGTAACTATCTTTGTGCAAAATATGACTTCTATTTTTCAATTATTTTTTTAAAACTGTGAAAATCTGTGATTAAAGTGTGTGTATATGTTGGGGGGAAGGGGGATAGTGAATGAAAATGAAAAACTTAAGAATTTTATATAAAAAAACTTTTAGATATCATCTCACCATAAAAATTGATAAGGAAATCTTATGTAAGGTGGATTCTGACCCTCCCCGACCCAATTCGTTTCTTCCACCAACCAAGGCTGTGTTTCTGTGTGGGAGAAAATGTTAACTCAAGAGTTTTGAGAGTTTTATTATTATTAATTAATACAATACAATCCAATACCATACAAATTACAACCTATTACAATTATTTACATATTAATTTCAAGTCTAGAGATATTGTTATTACCATTCTAATGGCATTAGAAAAAATCTGGTTAATGCATATCTTATGGTCGGTCTTATGACTCCTGGATAAATATTAATCTGGTAGATAAATATTAAAAGTTAAAAGTGCGTCTTATGACTGCCAGATAGCATTTATCTCCCAGGTAAAATGATTTATCCACCACATTTTATCGGGAGGTTTAAGTACCTGATAACTTTTATCTGGAAGTTAAAATGGTTGTTGCCATAGTGACACGTTGTTTTTTATGAGGTTTCACCAATCACAATCTGTTTTTAGGTTAAAATCTTGGTTCACGTGTTTGGTAAGCACAGGTCCGGTCTCTAACTATATAAAGTTAGAACATTTAAGTCACACTTTTATATAAACTGACAAGCTATTTGTAGAGTTATATTTATATAAGAACAAATTATCAAAATGTGAGTACAATAAATGAAATTTTGTAATCATTGTGCCAACTATTGCCCACATTTTGGCAGACAGTGAAATTAGTACTTGCAAGACATCTTAGCTTCTGTACCCACGTGACGCCATCTGTTTCCTCGCACTCGTTTAGTCGTCATTATTTAACAAATGTTGAGCGTTCTCACCACTCGCTAGGTTGTAGCGCTATCAGCAGAGCTTATATGCATGCGCATACCAGTAAAAACAGTACCAACCTTGTGTGTTCTGTATGAAAATATATTTATCCTACAGATAAATCTAGTTCATAAGACAAATAAAACATTAAAGTGGCTGATAACTTTTACCTGGTAGTCATAAGACCGGCCCTTAATGTGTTTATAGAATATAGATCTGAAGGTACAAAATTGTAGATAAACAAGGTAAAAATATATAAATTATGTAACTAACTATAGGACGTTTCATAAAATAAACAGTTTACTATATAAATAAGGTGTTAATCTGACACAATGTGTATTTTTATTGTTACACCTAGACTAAAGTATACCTTTATAACTAAATGATATTATCAAACAAATTGTGTAGTCGAGTATTACAAAATCATAGGGATCTTCTTTTGTTATTTCTATTAATACTTTTAAGACAATTATTATTATTATTACTAATTTTTTTTATCGGTACTAATAGCCCACTTCTGAATTGTCAAGAATAATATAAGGCTGATTTAAGTTTGAATTTTGATGAATATCTAATATTTTGGTCCAACGAGTTCTATGTCTTTGCACCAGTCCAACGAAAGCTTAATTTAATAAAACAACTAGTTTTAGCTTTTGACACTATTAGTTTTTTTAATGGTCTTATAACTGGTCGATAAGCTTGGATTAACATATTTAAAATCTAAGCAAGTTGAAGTATTTATGATGTATGATATACATGAGTATTAACATATTATATTTAATTAGCTGTTTCATATTTAAGAATCCAAGTAATCTAAACAATGGTGTAGTATGTGATTTGAAATCTGATAAAGTTATAATTCTGAGAATTTTTTTTCAATAACAATAGGCTACTAGTGGTTGAAGATGGTTGAGGGAATCCCCAAATTTCAATCCCGTAAAGAAGGTGGGGTAGACATGTGTGAAGTACAAATTTGTTATTCTCAATACTGGGAAAATATGTCTTAGGTTAGAGAAAACACCAATATATTTAGAGAGAGCCTTGCTTAGACACCTGATGTGTGAGGTCCATTCTAGGTTATCGTCTAAAGTCATGCTCGGGTATTTGATGCAATTTACTTGCTTTATTTTTTCTCAATTTATTTTTACATGTCTATTTTCATTTCTTTGTTTCAAAGATAGTTTTGAAAAGCTGAAGTACAATACCTCTTATGCCCTAATATTCCATTTTATAAAAAATATTGGCATGATTTGTCATATAATTGATTTGTCATGTCATCTGACTTTCTAAAATTGTAGTTATTAACATATCCAAGTAGGTGACCTGGCGGTCTAGGGGTAAGGTGTCAGATTTCTATGCTTGCGGCCAGGGTTCAATCCTCGGTCCCAGCAAAGATTTATCTGATTACCAAACCCTTTCTTCACCTCTGACAAGACATCTTGTGAATGTGGGTAATGCCAGGCCTCCACCGTGGTTCGGATTCCACGTTAAACTGTAGGTCCTTCATTTCATCTCACAATCACCCTACCATTACACATTAGCGTAAGTGCGTATAACCCGAACGGGTAGTAGGACACGGTGCTAATAATAATAAACATATCCAAACTTCCTATATCTGGTCTAAACTTACAATATGAGTTAAATCTAACATTGAGTTAATATTTTTACCAATATTAAAACCATTCAGGGTAAATGAAGGCTGCAATGAAGTTAAAACTAAACTTCAAAGGCAATATAAATATACCCTCATAAATGTGTTTAATTTACCATCCAACAACCATGTAACACCTGTAGTTGAGTGTAACAATGTTACTTTAATTTATATTCAAATATAATGATGTGTGTTTGAAGGAGATTGTGTGGAACACGTGTTCAAGTGGAGATGTCGTCCGGGCGCAGCCGCCGTGGTGGGGGTGGCCGCCGAGACTTTGGTCCAGGAAGGTACATTCTTTTAGTGCTGTGCACTGCTTTTATTCTCTCTACGAGCCTATAATTTAGTGGAGATATTTATTGTTTAAAACTAATGTAGGTAATCATTGTCAGAGTTTGATTGATCTGGGCTTGTATCATTATTAAGGAGGAGCTTGTAAAGTATTAAGATATTTAATTATTCTTTGTGTTTCATGCACATTCTTTGGAATAAGACTGGGAGGATTTTATTTACTAGAAAAGGTTTAAAAGGGACTACATTTTAGGAATTTGATCCGATTTACTTATATTATTGCAGGCGGAGAAGTCTTTTTATAAGATTACTTTATTCATATTGGGTACACATGTAAGTCAGGATTAATTTGCAGAAGACCAAGTGGTCTAACTTCTTTCACTAAAATAATTTCATCACTGAAAACTGAAAATTAAACTCTATAGTATATAGGTTGTTATTTTCAGTTTATCAGAGCTAGCTTACTTATTAACTGGTATTTTCAAAATAAAAAATATATTTACTCTAAATTCTGGTACGGTTGAACCTGAAGTTGTTATTTGACACGTGTGAGACAATATGTGTTGAATGTCTCATGCATTGTCGATGATAAAGTGCGTGGGAAGGGATGGTCTTGGAGGGTGGTCGGCTTGTCTCATGGAGTTACGACAATTTGCAGGGCTCATTCGACTTCTCCTGAACCACTACCACCAGCCACCCATGACTTCTACTTCATGTTATGTCTCGGGGCCACCTAACAACCACCAACCAACCCCAACCGATCAAATCTGCTCTACGTAGTGCCACGTCACTTGCGTGTTTTGCGCACATCTACTCGTCTTTTAGGCCAAACATGCGTGCGCACCAACCAACAACCATCGCCTTCTCCTCGGGAAAAAAAATAATAAACTATACCAACTGAACCTTTCACCATGACCACCACCACCACAACCACCACCATCAACCATACCACCGCCCGCCAGGTTGCAGGCCCCCAATCCACCAACACCATCTATTGCCATCAGCACAACAATCGCCAGCCTGCTTGCTCCTCATCTGATACTCTCATCAGTACAAGCTGGTATTTAAACTATCTTGGTGAATACTCACTTGCATTGTGTAGGTGTTTTTTTAAAGGTACTAATGGTTAATGAGAGTTTGTGTAAATATCCTTTTTTTAAATTGGTATTATTTACATTTTATTCTTAATGTTTACTTTGATAAAAAAAATCTTATAAATGTGTTTTTTAAATACGTTTTCTCTTCAGATTTTAGAAAAATGTATAAACATTTAACCCCACAAATGGAGTTTTTTTTTTTTTTTTGAATTTGATACTTGGCAGTAGTATAATAANTTTTTTTGAATTTGATACTTGGCAGTAGTATAATAATTTGGGGTATGGTTACAATAGTTTGTGAATGTCTTAAAATAATAAATCTTTATACTATTTGTATGAAGTAGTTAGTATAGGATATTTATGATAGTAGTTTAGGCTATCATTGACTCCACATCTAAATATTTACAAAATTGCTCACCGAGTAAATCACAAAGTAATGCAATGGATGGATGAGTAGTTTTTTCAGTCTTTTTCTCTGGGGAATGGTGGTACTAGACTACCGTTAATGGAGAGATTGGGGTTAGAATCTCGGTCGAGTGTGGTTTTCCACTCTCCCTCCATGCAAATGTGAGTAAAATTACTCTGAATTCAACCTTACTCCCTCCTCCCAACATATTAGTGTAGTTGATATATATGTGTGTAAACAGAAGAGATAATATGTAGTGCTAAAATACAATACAGTACAAATTGTGAATAACTAATATGCAGTAAAAAATAACCTTTCATAAAATCTAGGGATGGGACCTTGAATCCCTCAAATTCTTAAGGAGATTCGAGAAAATTTCAGATTAAAACTCAAATCCTTAAATATATATATATTCAATTTTTCAAGTGAAATTAGTTTTAAGATCGTTAATATTGCTTATTGGTGGTTCAGAACTAATTATAATTATAGGATGAACCTAGCGACCAGGCCCCAAACCGTAATTTAACACTTAACTGAATGTATACTCCATTCACGGTAGGAATTACTCTCTGAAAGGTCTTTTTTCCTACCAATATCCTACTATATAATAGATTTCTGATAGGGAAAAGGGCCTTACAGAGAACAATTCCTACGGTGAACAGACTATGTATGTTATAATGAATGGATTATAAGAAATAATGCTAACATTTAGTTCCTATTTTCATGTTCCATAACTCCACCCTATTTTGATTTCCTCTTATGTTCATCATTATTTCCAAGATTTGGATTAGAAATTTGGGATTCAAAGGTAAATTGGATTCGGATTTGTTTATATGCCACCATTTTTAATGTTAAATTGTCAACTTGCTACATATTCTTACTAATGAAGTTAGTTTTATGTTTTCTAGAACCTTAAAAATCCAAATCTTATTCAAAATCAATCATTTTTAATGCAAAGCACAAGTACTAGTTATTTAAAATCAACATTCATCCTTTTACAATGTTCACTGTGTATTATAAATAGTCCCCATTTAGTAAAAATAAATTACAGGTTGAAACACCCTTGGGACTTGATAGGTACCGGACAACAGAAGGATAGAATAAAGTTCAAAACAGGAAATAATCCACTACAATTCACAATTTTTGGTCTCTTGGCAGACATAATTAAGGGCTAAAATACAGCTAGAATACAAACCAAAACAAAAACATAAAACCAAAATACTGGACTACAGATGTTAACAACTTTGGTGGCTTTGTACTGCCACCGTTTCAAGCTGTGTTTTTAAACTAACTAAATTCATTTCAAACCCCATTTTATAATAGTTAATATGGCTGCACTCCAAATGAAAAAGTTTCTGCTGCTTGGTAAATTGACCTACAAACTTATTTAAATATACTGGTTTATTTTTTTAAATATTGCTCTTCCTAAACCTAGTTTAGAAAAGTTCCATTTTAGATTAACAAAATCAGCATATTGCATTAATAATAAAAAGAAGACTCTGCTAGAATTGTTTTTTAATTTCCACACAAATGCCTTTCGGATTAGATAGACTAGTATATTTAAACATTATTATGTGTTCTTTTAAGTTTAACATCGTGTCTTACTTCCTGATTGAGTTATGCACCTATGTACTATCTACTCTTATGTGTCAGGGATGAGAAAGGTTGAATTGATATAGTGTACCTACATTTGCATGGAGGGAGAATGGAAAACCAGTTAGAAAAAACTACCCTCAGTACAGCTTATGGGGATCGAACCTCCATCTCCCTATAGTCAGATATTGATTATATATATATATCATAATATTGCGAAAGTGATACCTTATGTCATGCTGTCACCAAAGCGGGTGTTACATTTATTAAAATGTTAATAGGAATAATAGTTATTTATTGTTTATTCATGATTATTATAAAAATGACTGAGCATTATAAATAGTTGAAACACCTCCCTTACATTTTTTTAAATGTAGATCTCCTTTACACACATAAAATTAAATGTCTTATAAACTTGGTTCTGTAGGCAGTGAAAACTAAGAAATGTCGAGGAATTTGATAAAAATTGGTAAAAATCAGGTAGTTACAAAAAAAAAAGCACCTTAACACTAAAACTAGCAGTGGGCCGATACCTTCTTTTCTCGATTCTGATACCTTTTTCGATACTATCAATTCATCTCCTCGATACTTGATACCCTATTCGATACCATTCAAAATGAAATTAAATAAATCCTCATTTTGTAATCATAGAAACTAGGCCAAAAGAAAAATATTTCATTTGTTTTTATGTGTCAAAATATGGAAACAAGTCATTTAGGCTATTTAAACAAATTATAACAAAATTCAACCAGACTAAAATAAGTTTTACAATGATTATTAGACCTACAGTAAGAAATATTATTACTTATTAAGTAATGAAAGATCTTGAAAGTCTGTCTTTTATATACACATTATCATATACAATTAGTGGGCTAGTTACAGAGTTATAGAATATTATTATAAATATTAGTAAAGAAAATAAACACTAAATATAATAGTCACACACTATTTACACTCACAATATAAATGTCATCTTTAGTTGAGTAAAACTAATAGCTTGCATATAAAATGTGGGGAGCTAAAAATATATGAAATCAATTTGGAAACTATAAACTAATGTAATAATAGAAATTAACCATACTGATAAGTAAAATGATAAACTTGAATAAAAAACTAATTAAAACAATAAACTTGATTAAAAAACTGTCTTATTATATTGTAAAACTTTGCATAGTTTTATAAATACATAGGCCTATTTAATAATATTAATAGGAGAATAAAGATCCAGTTTGCTTTTTATTAAAATCCTAGCTGGTTGAAAGAAACATTGGAAAGGGATTGCCCCATTGTATTGTTTGTAGTGTTTGCAATAAGCGAATAGCTTGTATTGAGATACATTTATCTTTATAGATCTCGCTCGCCTCGTAGACGCTCTCGTACCAGATCTCGTTCCAGGAGCCGTTCAGCTCGGCGCTCTCGTTCAGATTCCAGGGACAGGCGGTGAGTTATGCTTATGCTACTGTAAAATAGTATAAAAGTAATTAATTTTCATTGGATTGAAGGAAGGGAAGTAAAAAAGTTGAAAGCCATAAGGTTTATTTATATGTGCTTAGATATATTTAAGGCTAGATTCACTTTTCAGTAAATGAATAATTATTAAATTCATTTTCATTCACAATATCAGGGCTATGACGTTGATACACCAAGCCTTCGATACAGTCTCCTCTCTTTTTTTACTATCTGACTTCTTCTTCATAAATGGCTAGAGTATATTAATTAGTAATAACACATTTACTGATATAACATTCTCCATTACAGATGACTTTATGGGAAGCTACTTTGGCATTATGAATTTATATTCATATAAATTTGTCAATCAAAACCACAAATATTGGTCCTAAATAATAATAAAAAAGTATAAAATTACAATTACATGTTTACAATATAGTGTTATAATTTTATAAGTTTTGATTTTGAAGTCTGAATTTACATTTTTACCGACTCCACAGTTCTGCATAGGATCAAGCTATATTAATAAAAGGAATGTTATATGTTTCTAGATATAGCTCTTAAACCAAATCGAAGTGGAAATGTGACTTTGAACCGTAAACATATTTATACTAAACTTAAATGAATCCCTTAATGAATAGTGCTACAACCAGCAAGCAGACCATCAATTCAAGATGTATTCTCTTGTTTAACGTGATTGATAATGTATCATTAAATGTGAATGAATGGGTGGAATTCCATTGTGATGATCATAAACTTTTACTTGAACCTTATATTCTCATGCACTTTCAGAGCAATTTTTGTTGGGGAATGGTTCCTATCTCTCTATGCTCACCGATCGTTCTTGTTGTGTGAATAATATTTTTTTCATAATTTTTATTGTTTTTAATATTTCTGATAACAAACGAGCACAGTTTATAAAATAAAGGAAATTAGTTTCCAAGCATCACTTCCCTGAATCCTTACCATGTACTTTATACTATGGGTAAATTATATTTGATTTAGACAGTTTGGATTCATTTAGCCATTATCAAGAACACATTCGCCATGTTAACTCAGATCTGCATGTATGTGTCTGTGTACAAACTGACTGCGGAAATGATCTAAGACTGTGGGTTCGTAATTGACGTTCGGCTTGGGGTTTTTTAATGAGTATATTGTACTACTTTGCTTTATTACAAAATGTAATGTTGATGAAAGTTATTAAAAGATACAAAAGAACTTACTGGAATTACTTAGAAGCTTGTTACAGAATGAAGTATAGCAAGGAATGCTTAACCACACTATGTGGTCCAACACAGTTATGAACCCTGGTATCTTGGGTACGACAGTTGCCTTCTAGTACAAGTACCTTATGACCCGATGTTCTATCCCGCTCAGCCCCTCAAACCGGCAGATTGACCCCCTAGAATCGTTGTTTAGTTGTCAGCCCAGCTAGCTCGGAAACATTACTATCTATCTGGCCTCCTGGCCTAATTTACTGTAAGGAATGCTGAGACTCTGTTTAAGCTGTCAGGACATATTTTCTATTGTTTACTAACTAATCAAAACCCCTTGCAATACTCGTTTTGTCACATACAATCCACAATACAACAAATTTTAAACAACCAAATGCCTCAATTTATGCCGCGTGATTACAGAGTTATAGTTCCTATTTGCAAGAAAGTAGAAAGAACAAGATTTACAAATGTTAAGGTATATTACTAATGTGCCACTGTACAAAAATATATGAGAAGATATTGTAAAAGATACTAAGAAATAAAATTAAAGGAGGTGAAGACCTGAACAACCCGGATTTAGGGAACATAGACTTACAATAGACTTAATCTTTGCCATACAGCTGATGGAAAGAAGGTAGGAATTTGGGAAAGACTTGGTAATGGTATTTATTGATGTGGAGCATGAATATGATAGCATGGATAGAAAAAAAAGTTTGGAAAGCAATGGAGGAGGCTGAAGAGAATAGAAGAGTTGTAATGAGTGAAAAGCATGCATGAGGATAACAGGAGTTGTTTTAAGAAAGAGAGTGGGAGACCGAGTGGTTCCAAATATAAAATTGAGAGAAGCAGGGTAGTGCCCCCTCATCACTTCTATTTGTAATGGTAGTGGAAATTATCATGAATAGATTGGAAGGAAATCTTGGAAAGGAAAGAATGAAAGCCACGATGTTTGCTGATGACTTGAAACTATGGGTGGAAGAGGAAGTACAGGAACAATTACAGGTATGGAATGAATGAAATTTAGTATGGCGAAGTGTGAAATGGCGGTAATGACAAAGAATAGGAAAAGGCCTTGTAAAGCTCTAAAGTCGGATGGAGTAGAGCTGAGAAAAGCACAAAACATAAAATATCTTGGAGGTATGATAAATGTATTATTATTATTAGCACCGCGTCTTACTACCCGTTCGGGTTATACGCACTTACGCTAATGTGTAATGGTAGGGTGATTTTAATGGTAGGGTGATTGTGAGATGAAATGGAGGACCTACAGTTTAACGTGAAATCCGAACCACGGTGGAGACCTGGCATTCCTCATGATAAATGTAAAAGGTGGAAGTAGAAGAGGACAGCAGAGAGAGGGAAGAGGGTGTTGGATGATGTCATGTATCCGGCATCTGTGGCTTTCTCGTTCTTTCTTCCCCCTATTCCTCTTTCCTCGGATATAGTCATGGGGAGTCTTGCGATGGATGGTGAGAGGCGGCTGGCCAAGGTCGCTACCTCATAGGTCGAAAAAAGGCTTCGAACTTAAGTATTTTTATTTTGCTTTAATGACATTTATGACTATGAGTCTCCTATCAACCCTCCTCTTTTTTTAACAATTTGTTCATTTTACATTTATATAGGTGACAAGATCCTAGTGAAGTACACAAATTACATAAAATAAACAGTAAATACAATACATTACATAAATTATACAGGTGTCCTTGGTCGGTCAACAGCAAATGACACTTAACAAAGTTATCCGATAAAGAGTAGGGGTACAGGGAGTACATGAGATAGTAAAGGAAGGGAGACTGATATGGTATGTACATGTAATGAGGATGCCAAAGAAAAGGTTGGAAATGAAGTATGTAGGAAAAGACAGCAAGGGAGGCTAAGAAAGAGATGGAAGTAACAGATAACAGAAAGTGTGTAAGAGAGAGGTTTAGAATGGAAACGATTAAAGGAGAAAGAATGGTGGAAGGGCAGAGGAAGATGGAAGCATCTTACTAAATTGACCCACCCACAAGTTGGAAACAGTTGATTATGGTATTGTTATTGAAAATTTTCACACCATTGTGTTTATTTATAATCATGTTCATATAATATTATTTCATAGTTGTATTGTATAGAGGTTTGTGAAGCTTCCAAAACGTTGACTTATCTTCATATATTTGTTCTCTTCGATTTAAATTTGAACATGAAATGCAAAAAAAATAAATCAAAACACACATTTATGTTTATTATTTTCATTTTCTGCTATTATTTCCATAATAAATTAATGTTTACACATAAAATAATTAAACTCCATTTTGTATATTAATTGTATTTGAAATATAACAGTTTGTAAAATTTATTTCATTGCTAAATTTACATAGTTATGAAAAGTATAATATTTTTATCCAACATTAAACATTCTTTTTAAATTATTAAACTTCAATTCGGCTTCGGGAATATTTTATATTATTTAAGTTGACTTTACTTTGAACAAACTTGAAAAAGTGGTCTTCACATGCCTCCATTATTATATTTTGAATGTTCATGCATTATTCTTTTATTACAATTTAAAACATTGCAATTAAGTATTAATTCATTTGTTGATTTGGTTGACTTTTTCAGGTGAACTCTTTCTTCATTGAAAGCAATTTTTCTGTGGATGTGATGGGAACTGAATTTGCCCATTGACTGTTTATTCATATTAATATTAGGACTCCACATATCGTAAATCCATGTACACGTTTAAACCATGCTGAGTAGTATATTAGTATATAAAAATAAATGTGATGTTAGCAATTAATGTTTTATCCCTTGTTTTAATCTGATTTAATAAAAAATGTTTCACTTCTTTGTAATATCTACACGAATAATTTAACTTTGACATTAGATACATACATAGTATTGCATAATTGGTATATTTGCTTGAATTTGCTTGATATATTATTATTTAAGGATTTGTAATAAATGTAAGTATTTTGAGGTGTAATATATAATTAACTCTTTGGGAAATATTTAGTAGATTAGTTGGTACTGTTAATATAAAGACATAATTATCTACTTAGATGTGGATTTTAAAAAGTATTTATTTTAAATTTTGCTTAGGATTTAAACATTGATAATTTTTTCTCAGCATTATAACACTTGGTCAGTAAATGTAATGTGATGTAAACAAAATAAATTTTAATTATTTTGAATGTGTCAACCTTCTTTTCCCCTTTATTGGTGAGTGTTAGTGTTTTTTTTAATTGGAGAGGTGATATTTGGGCACACAAGTGGAACGCGGACACTTCTCTATGATACTGGTACCTATCAGACGGGTGACACTTCTCTCGTGATACCAACTGGATGTGCGACAGTTTCCAAGTCTTAATTACAAGTGTTTGTTACAATGAAGACGTTACGAGTATAAAAGAGCCCACCTGGTGGGTTTTCTAACACATTCCATTACTATCAACAAAGTTAAATTCAGTAACTATCCACGTCTACCATGTGATTCACTAAACAGTTACTTATTAGACATTACACAAATAAAGGAAGATTGTAGCTACCCTGAACATAGTGTCATGTCAAGGTCGCAATATTTACAGGTTATGGTGCATCATCCCTCAAATAAACTTAATTTATATGTTTTTGATGCTTTAACTGTGTCCAATATTCAACCTATACATCAAGTAAACATATATATATATACTGTAGTTTCGAACACTGTAATGGTTTCAAATATTTAAAATATAACTAACATCATAAAACCTATTATTATTTTTCTCTAACCTCACTTCCCCACACCCACACCCCCTGACAAGATTGTTGATGTTTTACTGAAACGACTGACTGCTATGGACCAACGACTATCAAAATTAATGTAAAGAATAGAAAATAGCTGGTGAAAAAGTGGCTAGATACACACTGTCTTCCTTGCTTTGGACCCTTCCAATCATTCTTATTTTCATTGCTTGCGTTGGTATTCTTTTATCTTACATCTTCTTAACAAGTCCAACCATCTCAGTTTATTCCTGTACATTCTCTCATTCAGCTTTTCCACTCCAATTTCTTTCCTTGCATCCTCATTTCTCACACTCTTTTGGTATTTCTTAAAATACTTCAAATGAATCTAATCTTGGCTGCCTGGATTCTACTCTCATCGCTGTCATTTCTGTGTCCTCTGAGGTGTAGTATTCTTTATACATTAACTCTTTACACTTCTTGGCATGTCTTAGTTCCAGATTGGCACACACCACATATCTTACATAGTCAATTAATTTTCAAAGAAATGCTGAAAGAAGACCACTCTAAATTGCTTACAGAAACATTCAAGAAAATTTGAGTAGGTAAATAACTCCAAATAGCTTGCTAAGCGATTCTCTCTCTCTAAAAAAACAAAATGGTTTTTGGAGACATTTAATTTTAAAATGTTTTTCAGTCAAGAACAACCGTACTAGGCCCACCCCAAAACAATTTTTAAGAGCATTTATTCTCAAATATTTTTCATGTGAGGACTACTCCAAATAACTCCTATGGGCGTTCAAAAAAATAAGATAGAATAATGTATTGAACCTTATCCACTTGCCAAAGACGGGCTTTGCAAACTATCCCCACCATCAGCCAAAAACCCCATCACCTTTTCTCTAAACAAATAAGATTTCCCTGCCACTGAATTGTTATTTAATCGTTTGCTCTTTCAGAGTGAAATGATCGGGCTTCAGAATAAGTATTTTGCTTGTTGCAACCTAGGTTAACTAGTCAGTGTTTACAGCTTTTTGATTTTCACAATTTTCCATAAAACTAGTTTATTAATGCAATTTTCAGCGTAATATTATGTATTAGTTCGCTTAAACATAACACTAAATAAACCAGAATATATAACGTTAAAATTAATATTTTAAATATAAATGCGTATTATACAAATCAAACAAAATATTACAATGTCTAATCGATAACTACTATCTACCTTTTATTTTATCTCTATAGCTACCTTAGAGCTTACTGTGGTTATTACAAGTACTAAGCAAATAGCTTTTACACAAGCACGGCATTATTATCTATGATACTCGTCACAAGTCACAACAAGATGGTTGAATTCAAATAGAAAAATATTTTAACGACTTACAGATATTTGAATATAAAACAAAGTTAAAAAAAGTAAAAGTTTCATTCTGTAATAAATATACTGTAAGTAATAATTGTAACTATTATTTTTACTGAAATTCAACCCGGTTTAATAGTTTATCTGTCTAATCCGTTGAGGATTAAAGTTGTTTATCTGAAAACTCGTTACCACCTTTAGTTTTGTGTGTTCTTTATCTTGGATTGAATTATTTTTTCAATCTATAATGAAAGAGTTATACATATTAGTCCCTAAGAAATAAGGAGGAAACTATCCAAAAATGGCTTCAAAAAATAAAATTGTTAAGCAGAAATTATGAGTCTTTGGTAAAGGTAGCTAGTTGGCTAGATAACTTAACCAAGTTCATATAATTTAGTAATTTTCGTAAGGGGCTTGGTGAAGACCTATCCTAATTTATGTATTTTTTCACTAAGTAAATACCTTGATGCTACATTTTTATTCAGGACAACTTTTGGCAGTATTCACCATCTTGTGTGTGTGACATTAGCTATGATTTCAAAGTCTTTCAGTGCATGGCACACTATTTTTGAATCTGATTTACTTAAATAGCTTCACTGCATGGCACATTCTATTTTTTAATCCGATTTACTTAAATATTTATGAAACATTTTTTCCAGTAATTTAGTGAATCAGATTGAAGACTAAAGAAATCCAGTTTATTTTAACCAATTAATAGATAAAATTGGAGCACATAGTTTAAAAGAATATAGGCACTTGTCCTAAGCTCTTTTATCACCCCTTTGCTATTGTTAATGAGCATAGCTATTAAATATGGGCGAAAGAGTGATTTTGCGATATCATTGAATACAGTGATTGATTTTAAAATATTGGTGATTTATACCAGTGATTTTTCACTGTGACTGGTATTCATAGTGTTTTGATGGACCAATATTTTTTCACTTTCCAACCATGGTCAAAGCTAGTATTTAGCTGCTGTCCGAGTAGGCGAGTACAATCGAGTATGCAGTATTTCTGAGTACTGTGTATTTAGTATTTACTCGAATAGTCCCAAGAGTATCAGTTGGAAGGAAACTAATTACTCGGGTGATTGGCATTGCAATGGAATTTGATACTTCAAGACCTAACATAAACTCTTCCTTTCGGCACTGACATAGACAATTGACATACAGCTACCTAATCTTCAGGTTTCATCTGTGTTTCATGTTGCCTGACTAATGTACATTCAATACAAAAGTATGTGTTTTAAGATGTTTCATACACTTGATAAAAAGAAAAACGTTATGTAATTTTGGCAAAATTAGTGGTCCAACAAACATGTTAAACTTGAATACCAATATTAAAACTTAATTGACATGCTATAAGAAACTCTTGCAGTTGTGTAATTTATTTAGTGATCTGTTTTACGATTAAAATTTATGTGACATTAAAAATGAACATAACATAATGGCGATTGGTTTAGAAAATGTTGTTTGGAATGCAGGTCATGTATGATAATATTATTGTAGTGTTATTTTATTTTAAATATTGTACATCTAATAGTAGATGAACTATAGGGGCCTACATATATTAGAAGCAAATAAACTTTAGATCAGACTATATGATGAATAGGATCATCACTGCATAGACAATATTAAGGTTTATTTATATATTTTCTATTTTGTTATTTATTTTAATTTATCATTTGCGATTTTGGCGGATAGGATCATCGAAAAAAAGAATGATTTATTTTTGTAGCCTACTTTTAAAAAGAATCCGAAATGTGATTTGCTTAGTAAGCAAGCTTTTCAATTTTCTTCTTGACACAAAATATTTTGTATTGAAAACACATGTGAATGAAACATTTAAACCATTAAAATCATTTTTACGTATTAATCTGTTATTATTTTTGAATAATTAATTTTATGAGATCAAGTGTTTTAAATAGAAATAACACGTAAAACATGCCAGTCAATAAGGTTGATTCTCAATTAGCTGGTTGAAAGTAGAAAATAAAAGAATAACAAGGGCTGCGAAGCGAGTATTTACTCGAGTGTCTTGAAAAAGCAATACTAGCTCCGTAGCTCGAGTAACTGTTGCCATCCGATGCAGATCTTTGATCAGTGATATCTCAATCACCGATACTTTTGAGATTGAGTCACTGGGAGTAGCGGTGATCATATAGTATCGGTGAAAAAATCACAGTCAGTGATTTATTGCCCATATCTAATAGCTACAATAGTCTATAGATTTAAAATACTTGTAGTTTCGATATTATCCTCAATAAATAGACAATAGTTTACTATCACTTGATTCTTCACTCTAATGCACCACATAATCCTTAAGGATTCAAACCCCTTACCACTTGGAGTACATACAGACAATATAACTCCCTGCAGTACCACGGTATCTAGTGTTGTGGCTAGGGGTAACTATCGTGCACCATGTATAGAGGAGAGCTAACAGTACCTGCAATTTTTGAACACAAAAATTATTTTTCCAATTAGATACTAGCAACCGCCTTAGATAGGCTTGAGAGCTGATAGCACCCAACCATTAACTTGCTTAGTATAGATCAAGGCCGCTCCAAGATGTATAAAGCTGTCACGGACAATTACTACATGCACATAATTTGTTACATACTATCTAAGTCATCTTTAATTTATTTGTGCTCATCAATGCATTCATATTGTTGCTATTAACAAAGATAGTCATATTTAAAATTGAATAAAAACCTTGTTTAAAGTAAGTACTGTAAAAGAATTGAATGTAAAAAAGTTTTTTTGCTTGAGCAAAAATATTTTTCTGTTGGTAGAAACATGTTAGTGAATGAACTAATGGTAGAAAGTGCTCTATAAAAATCTAGGCCTATCTTAATAAAATACGTTTCTTAAATCTTGTTTTGTATTTTAACCCATTTTAAGCTGTTCTGATGATGGTCGTTTATGCTGATATTATAAAAGTAACTTAGGTGCAGGTGGCTAATAGACGTATAACCTGGACAGGTAGTAAGACACTTAAAAAAAAGGTATGGTGATTTAGGGTGAATATGAGACACTTTTCTTAGTTAACTGTGACATCTATACTTTTTTATTAGTGATATGATTATTATAAATAAATAGGCTATTTTTCTGCACTGGGGGTCCAGGCTTCAATCCTCGGATTTATCTGATTGCCAAATCCTTCCTTCACCTCTGACAAGACGTGTGTTAATCACAACTTGTGAATGTGGGGAATGCCAGGCCTCCACCATGGTTTGGATTCCACATTAAACTGTAGGTCCTCCATTTCATCTCACAATCACCCTACCATTACACATTAGCGTAAGTGCGTATAACCTAGATGGTTAGTAAGACGCAGTGCTAATAATAATAATAATATTTACCTGCAAAATGGAGTATGGAGGTTGACCAATTTCAATACTTGTATCATCTGAATATGACATGTTCAGATAATACAAGTACTAAAATTGGTCTACAATGTTTTGCACACTGTGCACTCTTGAAAAAAATATGATCAAGAACTAGCTAATTCAGTCTCTCCAACCACCTTAAAATTTCCCTATAAATGTCTCATTTTCCCCCTGATGACTTCTCATTTTTTAAATTATTAATATTTTTTTACAGTTTCTAGCCAATTCAAACAAACTATAAACTAAAGAGAAGCCATTGTTGTTGTTTTTTCTATTCGGGCTATTCATATAGCCCTACTTGATATAAAATATATTGTTACCACTAACACAAAGAAAGTTGGAGCTAATGTTTTGAACATTTTTACATAGATTTTTTTTTGTTGAAACTGGATCTTATATTTTACTACACAAATTTAGCATTGATCAAGCTTCAAATTATCACTAAGAACATGAAAATTGGATTGTTATTTACAGGAGAAATAAGACTATCTCATTTATCCCCTTATTTTTAAGTGTCTCACTTTTAGTTAATATCTAAATACGTGGACCTAATGTACTCATTGACATCACACAAAATTTCCCCTCAAACTTTTTGTCTAACCTATGCCTACATTATTTAAGAAAGCCCGTTTTGTTTTGAGAATTTAAATGGCTCTAGATAATTCAACATAATGTTTTTATTAATAATAACGTACCATGTTTAAAAATGTTCATTGGATAAATTATAAATGTTAATATCACAATTTTTTTCCTCAGGATTTTCTTTCCAAACCACAATGTCCAGATACCGAGAATGGGACCTTTCTTGCAAATTGTATGTTGGTAATCTTGGCAGCAGCGCGTCAAAGCATGAAATTGAATCTGCATTCACTAAATATGGTCCTTTAAGAAATGTGTGGGTTGCAAGGAACCCCCCTGGCTTCGCTTTTGTTGAATTTGAGGACCCTCGAGATGCAGAGGATGCAGTGAGAGGGCTTGATGGAACGTAAGTACTCCCCCCAGCCTACTTACTACCTGATACGATTAATTTGACACCACGAATTTGTCAGATACCTACTATAATGAAAAAGTCCCTGTTTCTTTGTTTTTATTGCGATTATTTACTTAATTAGCTTGTAATTGTTAAAAGAACTTCCAAGTCTGCTTTTTTAGTGGGATAAGGTGGGCTAACCAAGTAATTGTGATTGCATAGGCCTACATTGCAGTATTAAAACAAATTTTCTACAAGGACATGTAGTACATCTATTCAAGTGTTCCACGGTTGACACTATGGAATGTTCAGTGATTGGACCTTAACTTTAATACCTTGAACAGTGCTGTGATATCTGTAATCCATGACATGGTAAAACATATGTTGATGATCATTGTGTTTGGGAGCAGTGAACAAGGAAGTTGTGTTTAAATGTAATGATTTATTGATGTCATGTAAAATAAATTGTGTAGCAGACTATGCTAAGAGAACATATAAAACTAAACTAATTTACATCTTGTGAATGTGAGGAATGCCAGGCCTCCACCGTGGTTCGGATTCCACGTTAAACTGTAGGTCCTTCATTTCATCTCACAATCACCCTACCATTACACATTAGCGTAAGTGCGTACAACCCGAAGGGGTAGTAAGACGCGGTGCTAATAATAATAATAAACTAATTTAAATATAATCGTAGAATTCAATGTGGAACAGAGTTGAAATTTAATATAAATTCCAAAGATCAACTAGAGTAAGACATGGACCTTAGATTGAGCAGAAAATTGATTGAAATTAGGAAATCTACTATATATTCATCATAATATGAAAGAGTTAAGAATACATTAAATTAATACAACCCGCCTCGGTGGCGTAGTTGGCTAACGCGCTAGTCGTGTTGAGCTTGACTGCTGAGGACGGGGAGATCGAGGTTTGAATCTCGGTTGGGTGAACTGAGGGTGGTTTTTCCTAAATGGTTTTCCACTCTCCTTCCGCGCAAATGCAGGTTCACTTCCTCTAATTCAACCTTACCAATTCCTAATCCATTAGAGTAATTAGTACTTAAAGCGTATAACACTAACGGGTTGTAAGACGCGGTGCTAAATATATAAAATTAATAAATTCACACACACACACATATATATATAAAACACATTAAAATAATACAATTTTAACTTAGAGTTTAAGTCAAGTGTGAAGATTGGCATAAATAGACAGATTGTATAAATGTTAGAATGGGGCATTCCATCGTCACGGGTGGGACACTAGCACTACGCTTTTCTTATTTTGAGAGTAAATATCTCATATAATATAAATTATAGTTTGTCAATATGGTATGATAGCAATAGTTTACTCATAGCTGCACCACCTGGCTATGATAAAAATATATTTCACAGATTAGATGTGAAATTAATGAGCCTTAAACTATTGTCACGGGTGGGACGATAAAAAGACATGCCTTTTAACGCAGCAGATGGTTTTAAGAAAACTCTGTGAATTAATGAGCAAAAAATATATAATGTCATTAATTCTGAAATGATTAATGTTTGACCCACACATTGCAATTAAAAACTAAGTAAAAAAATGACAATAACTTTGTATATATTAATATTTATTGTGTCACGGGTGGGACAAGGGTGTGTCACGGGTGGGACACCTTTCTAATGTATTTAAAAAAACAGCATTACAAACACATATTAAAAACTTTCTGAAACATATTATCCAACTTATAGATATGATTAATAATCTTGATCCAGTTCAAAAGTTTTTTCCAAATTATTTTATCCCTGATTCATATTAAACACACTTAAAAGTAAATGAATTAGATTTCACTGTTCATACACATCTACTTCACTAGGGAATTTATAGAAAACACTGTTTCTGACATTCTTTATCTCTGGTGTTGGTAATATGCCAATAATCTGGTCAAAAGTCACAAACGAAATGTCCTTTTCATTAGTTTTAAATTGGTTGCCACTGTCCCCAACATTCCTCAAAAACATTACTTTTACCTCCCCATCATCATCTAGAGAGGTCTGAGCAATACCAGCATATCTGTACTTAGTTGAAATGCCAGTCTTCTTGCTTTGGGAGGTTGTGAATTCGACTAGCAAAAAAGAACCTGCCATTATGTCTGCAACTTTAGGAGCCATTGTTGGAACCATGCTGTTGGATGCATCCAATGGAGAAGTTTCACGAGCTGCATTGCCAGAATCACTCTCCGGGCAGACATCTGAGAAGTCAAGCTTGAAAACTTTGAACTTGGAAAGCTCTGACCGGAAAGTGCGCCCTACAATCAAACTTTCCTTATCGTAGCCCTTAAAAAAGTGTAGTGACTGTAGCTTGTCAATGCCATTTACAAACCTCCATCTTTCATCCAGCATCTTTTTATTTATTTCGACTTCTTCCGGTAAAAGGTGTATTATTTTGACATTTTCTACTGAAGAGCAAGCCGCTTCTAAAAAATCTTTAGCATTATCAATTTGAGCCTTGCGTTGTTTCTCTGCTCCACACAGCCCTTTTCACAACTGCACCAATTCCATCAACAGCTCCCTTACCGTGAGAGGTGGCAAAAAAGTACCATTCTCCCTCTACATTGTAGTCATCTGGCATAAAACAAAGGTTTGTTAGTGTGAACCGATTTTTAAATTGGGATGCTGCTCCATCGGAGAATATCTTTATTTCCCTTAGATCATTTAATTCCTGCTTCAACTCGCTGATGATTCTCTTAAGACAGGCAAAAACAGTATACTTATCATGGCTCAACACATCGGTTACAATTGCAAAAGAACGAATTTCACTGCCAGGGAGCCAGGCGCAAACAGTAAAGACTGTGATCTGCTTATGACTCCAGTGTGCTGACTGAATTTCATCCTGTGTGACGGCTGAATAGTTTTCAGTTTAATTAAGCCTATCTATGCCTATGGCTCAAATATAGGCCTAAGTTTACTTTAAAAACGGTTCAAGACATTTAATTCCATTGGTTAATTTAAAGAAAAAAAAATATCATAAAGAAAGTTTATCCCATTGTGCAGTTACATGGCTATAACCAGCAAATTAACATGAAATTGTGGCCAAACATAACGTTTGTCCCACCCGTGACATCCACTGTCACGGGTGGGACAAACTAAAATGTTTGAAATCTTGTGATTCGTCAGTTTTATAAGAAAAATATTTGAGAAATGTGTTTAACATAAGAAATTGTTCACTTTTACAAAGTTACAAACCTAACCTCCAAACTAATTTCACTATAGACTAACTTTTATATGTTTTTTTGTCACGGGTGGGACATCTCAATCACTCTTTTCTCATTTTTAGATAATGATCAAAATACTTACCTAATCAAAATAATTATATGAGGAACTTGTAGTACAAATATGAGGGCATCAGCTCAACACACAATCTTCTTCCAAATGTAACCAAAGATGCTTCTGCAGTGTTGCCAGCCTAGATTACAAAACCATGTTCCAAGCAAGCAAGTGCAAACACAAAAGTAAAGTACATAATTAAAAAATAAATATCAGTTTTTTTTTGTTTTTTTTTCAGGCAGTGGTAACTTTGGGGTTTTAAATTATAAAATATACTGAAATTAGTTTGTTTTTTCCACCTTAAGAAATATGTGTTGGGGCTCACTTTCTCGTGGAATGCCCCAATAGTAGAAATTTATGAATTAACAATAATAAAATGATGTAAAATTATTGGTTAATCTGAATTGAAATAAATTGAATTCTATTCTTATTTGATTTAATGCCCTTTTTCTTTGAAGAAATTAAAATAAATTCAATACTATTCTTATCTGATTTAATGTCCTTGTTCCTTTTTTTCCAAATACATTTGGTTATAGTATGACTGTCATAAAAGCCATTTATCAAACAAATGTTTTAATTCTTTACCAATGTGATGGTCTTGGGTTGATGGGAATACATTTTCTAGAATTAGAACTTTGATTGGTCACAAGAATATTGAGAAACTTTTTTGTAATAGTGCATTCAGAACTTTTTTCTGCCAATTTCAGGAAAAAAAGCAAAGAAAGAAGACATCTGCCACTTAGGCCTCAAAATTTATCTAACCATTACTCACATTTAAAAAGCAAAGTAATCAGTTGTGTTTAATTCCCCATGTGTAAAATACACTCAATAATTCTTCATTTAGCTTTAAAAATATTTTGATATTCATTTTAATGTGCCAGTTAAGTATGTAAGAACATGCTCATGAGGTGGGAGACTTGGTGGTCTAGGGGTAAGGTGTCGGACTTCTGTGCTGGGGTTCGGGGTTCAATCCTCTGTCCCGGCACAGATTTATCTGATAACCAAACCCTTCCTTCACCTCTGACAAGACATCTTGTGAATGTGAGGAATGCCAGGCCTTCACCGTGGTTCGGATTCCACGTTAAACTGTAGGTCCTTCATTTCATCTCACAATCACCCTACCATTACACATTAGCGTAAGTGCGTGTAACCCGAACGGGTAGTAAGACGCGGTGCTAATAATAATAAACAACTTCTGGTGATAGGTAGATCAGGGTTTGAATCTTGGTTGAGTGTACTGAGATTTTGTTTTTTTCAAAATGGTGTTCCACACAAATGCAGGTACACACTCTATAAATTCAACCTTCCTCATCTCTAACTCATTGGCATAATTAATACATTATGTGTGTATTCTTAACAGTAAAAAAAGTAAGACTGTGTGCTATTAAAAATTAATTTTTCGATGCCATAGGATATCTTTTGCAGGAAGTACCGGTAGTAGATTGTAATCTCACCCATAGAAAGATCGAGATTTGAATCCGGGTCAATTGTACTAAGGGTTGTTTCTCCTAAATGGTTTTCACCCTTCCTCCACTATTACGTAGAAAGATTTCCTCAAAATGGTACCTTCCTCAACCCTACACTACCCCAAATGGATAGTGCTACATAACATGGTGGACCAAAAACATTACCATTGCGTTGATAGGTTGTTTTTCACGCGTGATTAAATACAATATGAGCTTATGTGTGTTTAAAGGAGACTGTGCGGAACACGTGTCCGAGTAGAGATGTCTTCAGGGCGCAGCCGCCGTGGTGGTGGTGGTGGAGGAGGAGGCGGTGGTCGTCGGAACTCTGGACCTACAAGGTAGTTTACCACATAGTCCTATGTCTTGTTACTAACTGATCAAGTGCTCTCTCTTATAAGCCATCTCTCTGCCTGTATTTTGGTTTAAACTTTGATAGGGTTGAAATACATTCAATCATTTTCCTAAAACATTAGTCAAGAAAGACCATTACTTGGGTGAATTATTTTTTATTATGGCTAGTTTTTTAAAACCCTGAATTTGTCATTCAGTTTAGTTTGGAGAAGTTTCACAAGTGAGTATTAAGTCAGTAGATTGACACTAGTTCTAGTTATTAATATTTTTGTGCACTAAAAAGATGATGGTATTTCATCCTTATTGATTGTAGCTGTAAAGCAGGTCCAGCTAGAGTTGTGGAGCAGTAATTTTAGGTTAGATTAACATCAGGTAAACCTTTTAGAGGATATAAATTATTTCACAGGGAAGACTGTTGACTTTATATCATATTAAAGTGAAAACCCTTTGTTTAAATTATCGGCTGCATAAAACACAGCTTAATGTATAAAAACATAATAGTCATTTTCTAAGTTTTAGACAGAAAAAGTTCTTCCAGTGCCGATCCAAATATAGTCTATCCTATTTTCACCATATTTATTATGAGTGTATTTTAATTACACCAAATAAGTTTTTTTTAATATCTTTATAATTGCATTTATTTTGAGAATTTTTTAAGGTAGTTATTTAAATGTGTAATTGGCTCTCCATTCGTTATTCAGCTTGTAATAAACACTGTGTTTATTGTACCATGTGCTGTCGATAATAAAGTGTATGGGCCGGAATGGTCTTGGCTGGTGGTTGGCTTGTTGTTTCATGGTGTGACTACAATTTGCAGGGCTACCTCGACTTCTCTCTGAACCACCATCAGCCACCCTCGACATCTTCTCCTACTTCGTGTTATGTCTCGGGGCCACCTAACAACCACCAACCAACCCCAACAGAACAAATCTGCTCTGCTCTACGCAGCGCCACGTCACTTGCGTGTTTTGCGCATAATCTTCTCGCCTGTTAGGCCAAAAATGCGTGCGCACGAACCACCGCCTTCTCCTCGATAAAAATAATAACTATACCGACTCAACCTTTCACCACAACCACCACCATCAACCATACCACCGCCCGCCAGGTCGCCGGCCCCCAACCCACCAACACCATCTATTGCCATTCACCATCTATTGCCATCAGCACAACAATCGCCAGCCTGCTTGCTCCTCATCTGATACTCTCATCAGTACAAGCTGGTATTTAAACTCATCTTGGGGACTACTCACTCGAATATTTGTAACTTTTTAAAATAGCTCGTGGTTATAACAGTTTGTTAATGATTTCCATATTTTGTGGTTGCTGCCATTTGCACTACTAACCATTCATTGTTTTAAAAACAATGATTACTACCACTATTTTTCATAAATTAAAATTCAACCATTACTATTTTATTGTTATTATTAAAAGTCACTACCTACAATAATTTTCTGTAAAATTTACAGCAGTTTATGAGTATTTAATTAAATTCAGATATTAATTGCATGGAATAAATAATATAGGATTGGGGACAGTATATACAACTATATAAATACATAAAAAGAGGAAAACTCTTCTATTGGCGTTTACAATTTGTTTAATTAATCTGCACATGTATTAAATAGGGCTGTGGGGACAGTACGTCAAGCCTTCAACTCCTTCATAAATGGCAAAAGCATATTGATTAATTAGTAATAACAAATTTATTGCAGTAAAATGCTCCAATACAGAGAAATCTTTTTAGGAAGCTTCTTTCATTGACATTGTGAATGTATATTTAAATAAATTTGTCAATTCAAATTACAAATATTGGTCATAAAGAATAAAAAAATATATATAAAATTATTTTGTTATAATATTATAAGTTTTTATTTTGAAGCCAGAGTGTATACATTTTTACAAATTCCGACTTCCCCCAAAATTGCTTTTGGCTCTGACTCCACAGCCCTGATATTAACCAGAAATCAGCAAAAAATGGGCTACTTAAAAACACTCATATGGTTTTTATGAAAACAATAAAATAGTAACCATTACAGGAAATCAAGATGTATGTTTAAAAAATCACATTAATGAACATTATATCTATAAGGAAAACCTCTTTTCGCTCTATGAGGTAATTGTATTATATTTAGAAAAAGGTACAGGAACGGTAGATAAAAACATCTCTATTGATGAACTTTATGTACTTAATATGTATGTCCCTTTCCTACCTAATGATTCACACAGTGCCTACAAATAGTGAACATATGGAGAAACATGTAAATATCGAGATGTTTAGAAATCGTTCAGGGAACATTATTAATGTCACTGTCTTAGTGAAATGTCTTCATTGAATATTATTCAATCACAGTATTAACTTAAACCTTTATTTCTAAAAATAACATATCGATGTTAAATTAATATTAAAGAACTGTAGAAAATGTAAGCACGAATTTAAGTAAAACGACTACTGCAGTGTGTCACTCTGTTGTGCACCTCCACACCTTTTATTCTCTCTGCTGAATTCTTTGTGCAGAGATGTGAGAACTGCTATTTAAATACATGTAAAGAATAAAGCGTGCGGCAGTGTGAATAGGTGCGCAGTGCTGTGCTGTAGTGATGGGGCCTTAACACTTAATGTTTGGATGCCGCATGGCATCTTCTTCAGGAGGGAGTAGACTGAACAAGACTGGAAGATGATGCAATGTGGCATTGAAATATTGGGACTTTTATTGTACTTACATTTCTACTGTTTTACTATATTTATTCAATGTAAAACATGCTTGAGAAGAGTTGGATTGAATCCACTATTTTACGAATCCAAATCCTGAATCTGTCTCTCCAATTCACCTTTGAATCATGTATACGAATCGTGGAAAAGTAATAAACATAAGAGGAAATATAAGTATAGAATAATAAAAAATACATATAGGAACTAAATGTTAACATTCTCTCCTATAAACCATTCATACATTCAATTAAGTGTTAAATTACTGGTCTGAGGCCTGGTTGTTAGGTCAATTCTACAATTATAATTGGTTCTGAACCACTAATAAGCGATATTAGGGCTGAAAAGCATGATTCATTTGAAAAAATTTAAAAAATGATTTTTTTAAAGATTTGAGTTTGGAATCTCGAATATCCTTAAGACTTAAAGAATCCCATTCCTACTTAATACATATTATTTCATACTAAAAATAATTATATCATTCATAAAAATAATTATTTATAATGGATTACTACGATTTTTTGAACAAACTCCACTTTAATTAGGGTCTTAATATAATAAACTTTTTTTTTCAGAAATTGTGGCCATCCTGACAAAAAACATTAGACAATAATATTGTGACTAAATAAAGCACTGATCTTTAATTATCATTATAATTAACAACAATAAAAGTATGCCCTTAAGGGAAAATTTTATTTTCTCCTTGGAATATTCTTTTCCAACACACAACTTATTAAAGACTAAGTATAAAAGTTGTTACATTCACACAAATGTGGGCACAATTTCTTTAGTTCAACCTTCATCTCTAACTCATTAGTGTAATTAGTACATATGCATATAACCTGAGTAGGTAGTAATGTGCGGTACTAAAAAATTTTTACCATATTTGGTATGGACATCACACACTTTTGGAATACTAAGCAATGATTGCTTTTTGTTTATTTTTTATGAAGGACTTTTAACAAAATGTTTTGAATATATGAAGTGTTTGTTTTATGATGCACTCATCTTTGTAGATCTCGTTCACCGCGCAGACGCTCCCTCACCAAGTCTCGCTCCAGAAGCCGTTCACCTCGGCGCTCACGCTCAGATTCCAGGGGCAGACGGTGAGTTGTCTTGAGTTTGATATTTTATGTTACTCCAAATGTATTAGGGATGTCTGATCACAAAAATAATTTTAGAAGTGTTAAGAAAAATTAATGAAAAGAATGAACTAATTAGATGCGACAAAAGAAAGATGTTTACAGAATACGAAAGCCTCAGTCTATGGGTTTTAACATTGATATCTTCTTATATTTTGCAACTTTAAACCTAAACTATTATCAACCAGGTTAAGAGTTACTCACACTTGCACCAAACTAACTGTTTTGAATAGGTTTGCCTAAAAAATTATTAAAACTAGTGTGTTTTCACAATTTTAAATAACATAAAGTGATAAAATAACCATCTGAAAGATAGCCAAACTATACATTTATTAAATTAGCTATTATATGCCATATTTAAACAAAAATCCAAGAACTTTTATTTCATAACCCTTTTTATGACCAAATTTGGACATTCTTAACCTAATAGGATAAGATGATGTTCTTAGAAATGTGTGAAATCAAATTGTGTTTTTGAATTTGGTAATACTTTAAGGTGATTGGGCCAGAGGAAAACATTTACACTACTTTATGTGAAGTGTACCAATTGTTCCTATCAGCCAATCACGTTGAACTTAACGTCAACACAGCTATTTAGCTTTTTTTGTTTGGTTTTTGGTGTGTAGATGCCTTCTTTGATATAGTTTGTCTGTCTCTTTCATTAACACCATCTCCAGTTAGCTTATGTTGCAAGTAATTGAAGCCTTATAACCAATTACACGAGTTCCATATTAGTGAACAATTTGTTACATTCACATTTTGTTAAGTTTATTGTGATCCCAGGATTAGAGATTCGACTTTAATCAGCGTCACATATTTGATCATATTTTCATGTTTATTATATGATGGATGATTTTAACTGTGAAAGGGGTCATGTTGTAACTAATTTTTTTTTTGTTTTAATTTCAGTTGAAAAGTTTCTTCGTTGAAGGTTGTATTGGCGATTGTGGTGGGCTTCATTTTTTGTGACCCAAATATACGCATTGATTCTTTTTATGTTAAGACTACATATCGGCAATCCTTGCTTCAATTTATTTTTATACCTGTGTTTCCAATTATTGACTTTACCAGAAATTCAATTAATTGATTTAATATTGTCAGTTAAAGAAGTATTAATAAATTGTTTTTTTAGTTCGGAAATATATTTTACATTGCATTGTTGATATGTCTGGTAGAATTATATGGAAATTACTATATAATTTTGTAAACACAATTCATTTAAAGAATAGTGTGTCCAGCTACCTGTAATTTTCACATTATTAAATAATAGGGAACTTTTATTTATAAAAGTCAAAATATCATTTTTCTTCCAGTTAATACTCAAAACAAATCTCTTTCAGTACAGTTGTACCAGTTGAGCATATGAGCTAAATTCTCAGTCAATATGTTATTTTCATGTCGTCTCTCCACTTTTCTATCGCACGTCTTTGGCCAAAGTTGAGTCATGGTTACGTGCATGCATGAAAACTTGAACGCGTTATAAAAATATCCTAAAAAAAAGAATGTCTGATAATTATTTTAGACATTAGTACTGTTAGGCGATCGTTTTAATGTATCATTTTGATCTCACTGAAATTTAACCAGATATTACTACCCAATAGCTCATTGCTTTGGGCGGAAATCCTTTAATCTCTTCATAGAGTGACACTACTTTAGTTTGTGTATGTGTCTAAAATATAATTTAATTGAATTGGATCTTAACGACATTATTTACTTGGAGATTTCGTAGCTATTTTGCAAAGGGGGTTGCATCTTAACATGACTCAACTAAACAGTCTAAGCGTTAACTGGGGGTGTGCAAAGTCCATTATTTTGGTTTCAAGTGAAGTCGAGTCGAATATGGGAAATATTTTCGAAGCTGAATATTTTTCTATTTAATTTTGAGTAAAAATGTAATGTTGACAATAAGTATGTTTATCTAACATCAAACTAAATATTACGTTTATTTTTTCTTAACACTAATATTTGTAACTTATTGCCAACATATACATGTTATATTCACTCTACCTTTGTATCAAAAACCCTTTTTTAATGTGTACAGCTTGAGTAGTAGTAAGAAAAACTTTTGATATGTTGTGCATGGTGTTTCATTAACCTTTCACACATAAGATAGAATTTTTAAAAAAACCACGAGTTTACAAACATTCAAGAACAAGACCAACATTAGAGAAAAATATGAGTTAATTCTGTGGATGTGTTTATAGATTTGAGAAGTCCAATTTTACATAACTTTAGTTTTTCTGTCTTACATATCAAGGAAACTTTCGATTTTATAAATTTGTTTGGATCTTGCCATGTGAATTACATAAAAAAATAATATAATTCTGACTTTGAAAGTGCATGCACCTATAGCAAATCCTGAAAATAATATGACCTTGATGATACTCATACATTGCTCGTGTAATGTGTATAAAATAACAATTTTTCTTTGATTTAATTTAATTTATTTTCAGTAAGATATCTACGATTCTATCCAAATTAACAGAAATTTTCATTCATAAGTACTCACCATTTGCGTACGTTTTTAAAAATATATTAAGGAATGTCATGTTCCTTGCACATGTGCTCAACTATCTCTCAAATTTGTTGTTAGCCTATGCATTAACAGAAATTTTAATTGAACATACTGATGCATGTAGTAAACAACTGAAATTGCTGTGTGTGAATTTTAAAATAAAAAAAATATTTTCAATATTCAAAAAATACTTCAAAAGTTTAATTAAAGACACTGAAAAAAAACCTTTATTATTTATTTTAATATCCACTTTCAAGAGGAATAAATTCAGCTAATCAATGTTTGTGATCAAGGCGGTTAGAGGTGTTAAGGAAATTTTCACAGTTTCACCAAGACAATAAAGCAAACTTGTTATAAAACTTAAAACCAAAATATATTTTATTTCTTGAGGTAATTTCACTTCACTTTTATTTGATCTAAATTATAAGTGTAATATAATCATTAGACTTTTAATAGCTGCCAAAGCCAAACATGGGCTCGAATTGAATAAGATTCGATTTGCCTTCAAATTTTTTGAAGCTTCGCACACCCATAGCATTAACACACTTAGACACCAATGTACGAAATAGAAAGAAAGGTAAGAAAATGAGCAGTTCACCCTAAGACTGCTTTTGTTTATCTACTGATAGCACTTGCTCTCTTCCTCTGGCGATTTTGCGCAGTCACTATACTATTTGAGCTTTGAAAACATTGACTTGCTTTTTTAAAAAATATCTTATTCTTATTTTATATTTTAGCGACATATTATGCTACCACACTTTTTTAATCTACAGCCTAGCAGAAAGATTCCTACAGACCATTTTCGTGACAGCCTAAGTTGTAGATTTATAGTTTTTGTTTCAACGTTTTGACTCTGAATAACACATAAATTCATCAACATGGGAAATTGCATCTTGACCTGATGTGTCATCACAGGTAGGCGACATTTTTAATAAAATAATGTTAATAATATATAGTGACTGGAAAAGTTGAGAAATTTTAAAATTTAGTTTTGTTGGACACCCTGAAAGAAACAATTTGTATGTATACCTTGTTTAAAATTGTTATTTCCATTGTATTGAAACTGTTTTAAATGTCTCAATAGACTAGCATTTGTGTAAGTAAAATTAATATAATGTATTTTGAAATTACAACATAAATTTTAATCATTTCAAATTTATTCATGGTTGTTGGTGTTAAACTCTTTTTGATCACATGTAACCAAATGACAAAAAAGTTTTGTAATTCTTTACATCATACCACCCGGTCCCGATTCTTAAGTTCAACCTCGATTCCTATTCTAGAACATTTCCTTTTTCATTATTTTTCCAAACATGATTGTATAGAAAATCTAACATGGCTAATACCAATACCCTACTCCCCCCCCTCAAAGTGAGACTTGGGCTCAACCATTACACATGGTCACTTGAAGCTTTAATCTCACAATTACCTGGATATATATTAAACACACTAAAAATCAAAACAAGAAATTGAATAAAATAAATTGCTGATTTTATAGCGGGAAGAAAAAACATTTCACATGTTACAAAAAAAATTGAGTCCGTCCGTCATAACTGATCCTATGGATGTTAGCTCTCCAGAAATTAGTGGAAGTTTTGGCGACAATATATCAATCTATTGAATTAAATACATATAATATTATTTGCTCTATTTTTATTAACTACATCGATTTTTGTCTTTTTTTTAAATTGAACTTATCTTATTCAAAGGGCTAATTAAATATTAAAAATTGAAAAGTGACTAAAGGATAGCAGCCATTTAAATTTTATAATGATAGATATATCAACATACTATGCAGAAAATGACTATCCCTAGTCTATGTATGTGTTATATATTGATTGATTGCTTAGAATCAATTCATGTATTCTGATCGTCTNTTTTACAAAAAAAAAAAAAAAAATGTCAAAGTTTTTTAGTTCTCTCGCTACTGTCATAATTTCAGGTTGTATTATATTCGAGATCATTTATTTTTCATGTAGAATAGCTCAAAATGTTAGTCATATTATATTCGGGTCTTTGCGGTATATTTACAATTTGCCGACATCTTAAGTGAAACGACAACTAGACTATTATGAGAAATCATAGATTATTACCCATTTTGACTGTTGCAGTTTTGTTTAATTTCCAGTTTTATTGAGGTAAGAATCGAAGTAGCGAGAATCGCAATATTAAAGATTGATTCTTGATTATTTTGATACCAGTAAGAATCGACGAATCAAGTTTGACAGCCCTAAATTTTTATTCGATTTGCCAAAATTAATTGGCTTGTAAATTGCTTTAATAATGTTTTCAAACACAAAACAATAGCATAATAAACACTAGAAACCTTGCCGAGGATGGGGAGATAAAGTTTGAATTTCGCTCGGGTGAACTGGGGGGAGGGGGGGCTTTTCATAAATGGTTTTCCACTCTATTTCTATTATTGTTATTTGAATTATTTATTTATTATTGTCATCATCATCAATTAGTCTAGTCTGTGAGCTCACGTGTGTTCAACTCCACGTGGCCTGTGTACTGTGAATAGCTTACACAAGTCGAAAGAGTAAAGTGGTAAAATCTAATAATTCAACCCGGCTAATGGCATGATTGAGTCTTCAGTCACCTACCCTACCTCGGGTGTTTGGTAGCTATGGAAGGCAGGCGGTGGAGAGTAGCGAAGGTTGAGCAATGTTTGTTATAGTTTGAATTCAGTCACCTGTTATATCGCGGCCTAATTACATGGCGATGTCTGCCTCTTACTCTCAAGATGTAAAATGAAATGTGAGTCCCAGTAAGTCTACTGGCATCAGTGAACAATTAATGCATTAATGTAATGCACACAAGGAAATGGGAAGATCGCCATTTCTGGGAGACAACTAATTTTTTATAAGGTAGGTATTATAAAAAATAACTGATTAAAAATATATTTAAATTTGAATTTTTCAAACCATGTAGTAGGTAAAAATCCTTATTCCCTTCAGCCTCTATAAAATATCCTAGGTTTTATTTTGAGTGCTATGATTTTTGGGGATTTTTTTTTATGAAAATGTTATGTCCTGGGGAAATATTGGATCTCTGAACATATTCTGCACCCTTGGCCCATTCTTCCTAAAGCAATGTGCCAATTTTAAAAACATAAACGTATTTACATTTGCTCTCCAAATGTGACTAAATGAACAGTCTTAGGGTAAAATATCCAGGGTAGAGTCAGATTTAGATAGTGTTGTTTATGATTTGCAAATACTCGCTCCACTTTATGTGGAAAAGCATTAGGATAAACCAGGTGTTTTAATTTGCTGTCCTGCTTCACTAACTAGTGTGTTTATATTTCACTTGTGTCACAGTATTTATACCATAAACCTTGAATGCTTCTTTTATTGTTATATGCTTATACTGCTTATTTCAATTGATCAACACTTTAGTTGTGGTAGGCTCAGCGACCTAATTTTCATTTATAAACACACACCATTGTTCACTCTGTTAATATTGATATGCCTACCTACTCAAACTGCAACAATGTTCCATGAACGAAAATGAGATTTCTTTAAAGTAGCCGCAGAATTTGAAGCAGTTCTATTTTTGTCATCAATATGTATTGAAATTAACTTATTTTCTTTAAAAATTGTTTTACACATATTTAAAACCATATAGAATCATTAAAATGGTGGAAAGGGATTTTTTAAAAGGAAAAGAAGTAACTGATAAGCAAAAAAGTTCAAAAATATATTCTACTGGAAAAAGTTAAGAGCTTTTATATTTTCCACCTGTTACTCGTCATTTATTAAAAAATATTTGTGCTCTAATATTAACCTTGGAAATAAAGTGAATGATTGGAGTTTACTACACAATAAAGTTTGGATAACACTTCGACATGCTTAAATTCCATATAGGCCTAATTCATTCCATTTTCAAGTAATACCTAAAACAATTTTTATAGCTTATGTTCAAAGTAGCCTCAATTGACAGTACATGTGATATATAGTATACTGTGCATGTAATGAGGATGTTGGAGTAGCCTAAATGAGATGATAAAGGAAGCAGCAGTGAGATAGTATAGACACATGATAAGGATGGAAAAGTAAAGAAAAATATTGTAGATGAAGTTTGTAGGAAAAATATTGCATGAGAGACCAATAAATAGATGGTGGGTGGAGAAAAAAACAAAGTATGCAAATAAAGGAGGAAGAATGGTGGAAGAATTTTACTTAACTGACCCAGCCACAGGCAGTTTTAAAAAAATACTTCAATTTTGTGAAAATTCTTGCATGTTTATTTGAATTATGTTTATCAGTCATCATACCCAGCTTAAAAGTATCTAATAAAAGTCAACTTTCTCTGTTGCTCAAATCAAAAGGTTTGTAATAAAACCCAGTAACAGTTTATTTTGTGATTTTTATTCAAATCTACAGGTCGACACTTTTTTCTTCTTTATGATAACGGGAATTAAGCTATAATGTCCTTAAATTCACCGATTCTGTAAATTTAAAATAAATACCTCTTGAGTCAAAACTATTAAACATCACATTAAATTATGATACCAGATAAGATTCAAATACTAAAATATCCAGAGATTCTGTCATGGATAAGATAATAATTAGTTTATTATATCTTTTAGATCAAGAGATAGTTCTACATCTAAAGTAAAAATGGATCAAATATAATCCACAAATGACTTTGTACAAGCTTGTATTCTACACAATTGATTCTTTGATAAGATAAGATTGTATTTTATAATCATTCTTATTTTATGCCTTAGTACCTAAGTGAGTGGATACTGCACGACATGTCAGGTGAGCTAATAGTAGCTTTCTACTTAAATCTATAAATTGTATCTACACACAAAATTCTTTAAGGTAAAACCACCCTCAACGCAATCGACCAGGATCAAACCCCGATCTCCCCTTAATCAGCAGTCTAGTCTTCTGCAAGAGTAGCGCCTAAGACCATGCCTCAGAAGCTGGTTCTCATTTTTATTAAATATCTTAAAACCTTATGAATTATTTTAATTGGGTTGTGTCTTTAATGGGTTAGTACCAAACTAACTTTTTATTAGAAATGTTTTATTTTTTGAATACTGGTGTGGGCCCAAACGGGTAGTAAGGTGAGGTGCTAAAAATAATAATGATGATGTAAGTCTATGTAGATTACACTTTGCTTATCCAAAATGATTACTGTTTGGTCATGCATATCTTGTTTATTAATTTTTTTGTTTTACATGGGGAACACATCTTAACGTAATTCTAGAAGAGAGACAAACACCATTATAATGGAATTTGTGACTGTTTACAAAGATTCACTAGACAAAGACCACGTTGCGATAGCAAAGTCCTTATGAACACAAACATTTTTCTAGTAGAGTAACACTAATTTGCGCAGCCATTTTACATTTGCTTTGGTTTATATTATGAGGTTTATTGATCTGTTATGTAATTTATTAAGTGTTATGTGTTACATGATTTAAACATGCATTTTATTACAATATAACATTTAAGACTCAAATAGCCAGACGTTATTATTTATGCTTTTTAGTGAGGATTACTCCATCTAGATGATATATTCTGGAAATTTAAAAATGACATCTGGACACGAGAATCAAACTCGGGACTTTTGGCTTAGTATGCCAATGCTCTAACCACTCAGCTATCCAGGGGATTATAATTATAATAATATTTAGCAGCGCGTCTTACTACCCGTTCGGGTTATATGCTTTAAGTACTAATTACTCTAATGGATTAGGGCTTGGGAAGGTTGAATTAGAGGAAGTGAACCCGCATTTGCGTGGAGGGAGAGTGGAAACCCATTTAGGAAAAACCACCCCCAGTTCACCCGACCGAGATTTGAGCCTCGATCTCCCCATCCTCAGCAGTTGAGCTTCAACACGACAAGCGCGTTAGCCAACTATGCCACCGAGGCGGGTAGGAGATTATAAAATTGTTTTGTGGATGTAAAGCGTAGTTTTGTCAAGAGAAACACAAGAGCAAGGTGAATGTGGCTGGAATGGGATATCTAAGAAATATATGTGGGAAAACTCATAATGGGCAGGCCTCCACCTTGGTTCGGATCCTACATTAAACTGTAGGTCCTCCATTTCATCTCACAATCACCCTACAATTACACATTAGTGTGTGTATAACCCGAATGGGTAGTAAGACACGGTGATAACAATAATAATCGTATGGACATAATCATTAATAAATGGATCATGAAGGAGTGCCGTTTGAAAGGGAATCCTATAGATAAATGTGTAAGAAGCGTCTTAGATTGGTTTGGGCATGTCAATCGAATGAGTGGGAATCGAGTGACGAAGCATATACATGATGGAAGTGTGTGAATCAAAAGGATGAATCAAATAGATAAATGTTGTTTAAGAATTTTCAGAATTAAAGAGCATGTATTACTGGGTGTATGGGTGTTGTTGAAGTGAAGGGAATATGCAAGGATAGGGAAGGGTGGAGAAACTTAGTAAGCATGAATTAAGGTTGTTTTATATGTTAAGCTTTCATAAACAGCAGCATCTCAATCCATTTAACTAAGTTCATTCATAACTTAGTCTCTTTATAAATCAACACAGGCCTAATCTTTCTTAGTTTGTCATTTGAATCAACAAATTTTTCATCTGAAAAGTGAAAGGATCTATAAACTAGATGGAATCATTCCAATGAAATAGTTATGTTGAACATTTTAGTTTCAATCTATACGTTACTCCAATACAATTTAATGTGTGCCTCTCTTACCATAAGAATGAAAAGAGCAAAATAAGCTTTTGCTTCATCATATATACAAAGCTCCCATGTGCTCTCAGACTTGATTTTTTTTCTGTTGGTGTCATTGAGCAATTTAATGGCAGTCATTTGTTTCAAACTTTATCATACACAAAATTCCTTACCAAGAAACATTGAAAATATGTCATGAACTGGTGGATTAAAACTGCATTTTCTTGAAAACACAGCATTTAGTCCAGGTGTTTCGCCAAATTTAATGTCTTTTACAACATTTTGGTTCAATTTTCCAATGCCGCTCAGCTTCTACAATGTAAAACAATCACCTAGACCTAGGCTGTATCCGAATAGTCCGTCTAAGAGCCCTTGGAAACCAAGTGCACTTTACAGTTGCAATGGCGTCGGCCTGTCGGTGGCTTAAAGGCCGGAATTGATTTTTGATGATGTCTGAATTCTCTTAAAGTGTACAATTGCACCCCTTATTGCGCACTTTATTAAGGGGCACATATGACTTACCCTTTATCGCGCACTTTAGTTAAACTAGCGTTTAAATTGGATGAGAATATTATATTGTGTAACAATAGAATAAAACATTCACCAACTTAAATAAAACTAGTATGGTTTGTTCTTTGTTTATATACATAATTTTAAACGGTTAAATTTCTCTTTCATGTTTGAAAATCTCTGTCAAAAGGAAATTTATTTTCGACTTAAAATATCTTCAGTAAAATTTGTTTGAGAATAATACTCTACAGATAAAAGTAAATTAATTAGGGCATTATTTAAATGTATATATTTACCAATTTCTCTAAATACGCAAAAATGTTTGACATTCTCCTTGGTATCCCTGCCGTCATTGACAGAACACTATCGAAATACATTATCGTTACCATGGAAACGCATTTTTCTAAATTAACCACCAGATGGCTCTAGCTGTGCTTTAATGTCCGAAAACTATTATGCGACCTATGTACTTAAGGGCGCCAGAAACGTATTTTACTAAAGCGTGCAGTGAAATGCACAAGTGCTTAGGGGACAGACTATTCGGATACGCCCCTAGCTTCATTCTATCAACTTCATTGCTTGAATCATTATAGGCCTTTATAACACTCATCACAACATTAAGTATCACTTCAATTTCTGAACACTAATTACTAATAAATATTCAATTATTTCTTATCTTAGCAAACACTTTTCCGTTTATTACGACCCATGTTTGTTTTTATTGAATCCAAAGATAGCTAAACTATAAATAAGCCGAGTGTTTGACAGACTACTTGATGTTAGACCATGGTCTAGTCCAGAAGTTCCCAAATTTTTTGAGTCCGTGACTCCCTTGACCTCTCGAAATTTTTATGATGTCGCCCCAGAGCCAAATAATATTACATATATGGTATATTCCACACTGTATACACATGCCAATCATATGACAGTGTTTTTATTTTACACGAGACTTAAAAATTTATTCAAAATTAAAACATGTTTTTTAAGTTTATTTAATTAAACATGAATGATGATCTCGATCCAGTGATAATCTTTTCAAAGTAATTAAATACAACATATTATTAGATACTGCATTTAGTAACTAGGTAGAGCACATCACTATTCTTTAAATTCTTATTGTGATGGATAAGCTTGATGAAATGATACTAATTTCCCAATGTCTGGCTTAGTGTCACTTAACGTGAGTCTTAAATCGCCACGCTTAGTAATCTGGAGTCGATTTCTTTGCTTGGAGAGACGTAGGCTGACCACACTAAAACCACAATTCACCAAATACAATGTTGGACGTGCAATCAGGACCTTCTTAATCACTCTCCATAATGTATGATAGCAATCAGGAATTTACTTCTGTAACCAAAACTTATTGTACGATTTCTTAGACTCTGGCCTCAGCTCAATGTCATTTTGTAGCTCAATTAGTTCTTTCTACAATGCTCTAACTTCTTCAATATCTGAAAATGAACCTAATACCCAGGCTGTAATCTCCATCATAACAAGATAATTGAATCGATCAGATATATCTTCATGCAGAATATTCAAATGTTCACAAAAAACTTGCAGATCGTCATCTTATATCCCGACTTTCTTTTCTAGCTCAGACAAGCTCTGAAATTGGTATAGCTCGCGACGGCCTAAATTATGCTTCAGTATAGTTAATTTTACTGTAAATGTAGATACGACAGATTTGGCTTTAATAAGACTGGTGTAATTGCATTGCAACTGCAAATTCATTTCATTGAACTCTGCAAATAACTCAGACAAATAAGCAATGTCATGTTTGATTTCTTTGAGTTCATTAGAGAGCAAAGAATTCGTGTCTTTAAAATATTCCACAACAGTGTCAAAAAGTTTGTAAAAGCATTTTAAACCGTTTCCTTTAGATAGCCAACGAACTTCAGTGTGAAGCAACAAAGGTTCAAATTCTTCACCATTCTCAGCACAGAGCTCCCGAAATAGTTTTAAATTGAGCACATGTGGTTTAATTTTATTCACTGCAGTAATAACAGTGTTTAATGAATTGTGTAGGCGTCCAATGAATTTTTTTGCAACCAGGTGTTGGCGATGAATGACAAAGTGAATGGTAAAAATATTTGGCACTGATTTTTTCAAGTAAGCGATACACCCACGGTATCGACCAGTCATTGATGGTGCTCTATCCATTGCACAAGCAAGTATTAGAAAATACCTTTTCATATAACAGGCACATTGGCAGCTGCTAGTTTGTTGATGCAGGTATAAATCCGTACCTAAGATATGCCAAACTATATTGTCTTCATTTCTTTTTTGTCTTTATGCTTCCGCCATTACTATTTTTTTTAATTGGCTGAAGACCTATATTTAAAAAAGTGTTTTTCCGTTGCTTCCTTTAGAAATGTATAACCATAACATTAAATTCTGTTTCAATTATATAGACCTATGTATGAATAATTACCAACGTAAAAATAAAAGATTAGTTCAGAGTTACATTTATTTTCATTTTTTATACACCCTTTTAAAATTATTTTGCTACAGTTATTTATGTACCCTTTTTGTAATTTTATACATAAATATAAATGTAGCTCTAGATTAGGCATTGGTACTAAATATTATCTTAAATCTTTTATATACTCATATAAACTCTATTATAACTTTTAATATTGAGAATAACACGTTTGTAGCTTCTAAACTCGATCCATAATCAACATGTTGAATAATTGAAACCACGGGAAAATAAGTATCACTCTCAATACGGTACTATTTTATTCAGGACTTACCAGTAAAATCTTGAGGAGACAACAAAGAAACAAAAACAAAGCACGATACTTTCTCAAAATGTGCTATACTTGTTTGAATAGCTCTGGTGACGTGATCTCAAGAAGGGAGGGAAGACGTGTGATGTAGTCTCAGGGAGAGGGTGAGAACGCCTGATATGGCTTAGAGAATGTAGGGTATACGCAAAATTTGACCTTGGAAAGGGAGAAAGAAACTTCAAGCAAGAAAGGTATTTTTCTGGTCAGTCAAATATAAATAAACAACACACTCCGAAAATACCAGTTTGAGGGTCCCTCTACCACCCTTTTTCCTCTTAGGACCCCCTTACCTCCTTCTTGAAACTTAGCGACTCCTTGTGCAATCCCACCATCCACTTTAGGAACCACTGATCTAGAGTGTGTTCACACTGAATATACCTTTGACCTATGAATCTCCAAAACCTGATTGGGTCTGGACTAAATACGAATTAAAGTCTTAAAGAGATAAATAAAAATTATACACCTTAAGCATGACGGCTACTTCAATTGGAGCTCTGAAAAAAGACGTCCCACGTCTAAGCTATAAGAGGGAAACTTAACATTTACTTGGAATATGATAATAAGTATTTTATTTTGACTGACGATTTACTTTACATAATTAAAATAAATAGATCCTTCAAGAAATAAACTAGAATATGAACATAAAACAGTTTTATCTCGCAACGCGCGGCCCCTCCCTACTACAAATATACAACTACATTAGAAGAAATCAACGTCACAATTCTCATCGACTCCTTATGTAATTTGCCACTCTATTATACTTTTTAATTTATTTTTCTAATTTGTAAAATATTTTACAATTTATCATTTATTTTGTGTGCGTTAAAAGATGTTTAAAAGTAGTTTGTGGTAGTGTTGCCAAATATTATTTATTGATATACGGGACAGTTTAGATACCTGAAATTTTTCTCGCGATATGCTGTGTAGACATCGTAGTGGAGGTTCTGGGTGACGAAGCACCTAGGAGGGGATAGGGTGCATCCCTAATAGGTGCCCCCTAAGATTAAAAAAATAGCATTTAAAAAGGAGAAAATAGACGTTTTTTTTAAGGCATTGATGGTTAAATTTGAATAATCTGAACTTTTAGATGCCAGAGGGAGGGGAGGGAGACAATTTTAAACTATAAAGTGACACTCCCTAAATATATAAAAAGATTCATTTAAAATGTTGATTAAATTTTTTTTAAATTCTAAACTACATACATAACATCCCTATGCATATTGGAAGTTTCATACATGAAATAAAGGAATAGTCTAATAATAAGTTTTCTTACCTATCAAATCTTACTAAATATTTTTTGTCAATGATCCACCCGTCACCACAGATAACAGGTTTTTGTTACTTCTTTTGCAGAAAGTCGTATTTTTTACACGATTATATGTCTTTCAAGAATTTTGTGTCAATTTTAATGTTGTTAAAAAAAACTCCGGACAAAAATAACTGTATTTTAAAATCACTTGCTATTCACTGCATATCAGTTCTACAGGACATATGTTTTGCCATTGTGTCCACTTGTTACTCATTAAGGAAAATATACGCTCCACAGAAGCATTGGCTGCTGGAATTCTAAGCACAAATTAAATGACACGATGCAAATTTGGTACTTTGTAGGAATTTACTTTGTCAAAAAATGCTACCCATCGCTCACTAACTTTTTTTCTTTAATATCAGCTTGTATCCGTTGAAAGACAAAACTCTTCATACATAGAATTTATACTCAGCTCAGACACTAAATCAATTAATCGGATAATTGATTCTAGGTCACTAAATTGGATTGAGTTCAACAAACTTAATGGTCCCATCTCACTAAATATATTTTCCGAAGAAAAATTGTAACTCTTTTCAAGTTATCGTAAAGCAGTACTGTAAAATATAATAAAATCTGAAGATATTTTACATTGTTCCTGTGTCATTAGTTTGCTAATCAATTGACGTGCTTGAAACCCAAAGTCTTCTTTTCTTTGAATTATTTTTTGTACGAAATGACACAATCATACTATGCATCTCAATTACACTTAAATTAGCTGATTCCATTGCAGCAACAATCTGATCAAAAGCAGTATCAACATTGTGGGAGAATGACAATTAAGTTTGAACAGTGGTGTCATACATCTTGCCATCCTCTTCACTAAATATTTTTTGTAGCACTCTTGGGCACTCTTCAATAGATCTAAAATAGGACTTAAGAGCTGGCCGCACTTTTTAAAGTCTATCAGTTCCGGGAGTCAGAGACAAGAATCTTGTAGCAACGTTCCGCAATAATTCCAACCACTTTGTGTTACTGAACTCACATATTTCCATCAATTCGGCCCTCCTTTTAGCTGATATTGAAAAATAACAGCAACTATTTAAAACAATATTTTTAATGTCAACATGCAACTGATCACAAGCATGTTTGCAACAATTGTGAATTATATGAATTGTACCCTGTAATTGTAACCTAAATAGGTACATAATAGCTGAAACAAAAAAGCTTAAGGCTCCTGTCTACTGAGACGACAAATAATACAGAAACACAAACTAATGAATATGACAGTAAATTATAGGACTAACATTTCATTAAATATAAAGTAATGTTAAAAATCCTAGTCCCTAACCTGACAGCAACATTCTCGCCCGTACTGGTCCGAACCATGAAAATACTATTACATGAATCTTAATTTTCTCGGACAAACCCATCGCTGGCTGGGGGTCCTTATTTCGGTAAAAGTTGGTTTGGTTAGCTTGTTGGAGAAAAGAAAAATGACCATATAAGCTAAGGCCAACATTAATTAAATATCTTATTGAGAGGGTGAACTGTAAGTTCCCTGAAGTGATAGGGCTATTGCAATTTAGGGTGTCACGTAGTTAACTTGTATTTGGTAATCTGTTTCATACCATTGCTACAATATTATAGAAATCAAAGGTCTTGCATCACTGGTATTATGAATCTTACTACAACCTTGTACCTTGGTCGACGTCTTACATTCTTTCCTTCTATAGTACCTTCTACGTTGCTCTGAAGAAGATCTCGATGTCCCAATAACATAAAAAAAATGTAGCTGGGAAATATAACTACTGTGTGTACACTGTTGGCTATGCTGCTTTATTATAAAATAACTACTTTTCTTAAATTTTTAAAGTCATGTAGGCCTTTAACTTTGTTTTACAAATGTAACTTTTAATATTAACTGATATAGCTACAGCTTCCTAATGCAATATTTAAAGAAAAATAATTACTTTTCAAGGTATCTTGGATAAAGTTCCGTTTTCCTTTAAAATATAGCTAAGTAGTTAGGTTAGGTTTGTAGTGGAGCACACCTAACCTGTTTAACCCAGATTCTTGTGTGTGTCTTGGCCAACTGTTGTAATTTCTTTAGTTAAATAATTGTAATACACTATTCATAAAAAACTACTTAGTCTAAACAAAAAAAAAATAGATCTAGTTCATATGTTAATACAAATTTTCCCTATTGAATTTTTTCTATAAAAATGACAATTTTTCCAAAGAAGTGACAAAAATATATAGCCTATCCTCTCAAACTATACTCACCCACTATAATCTTCATGGTACTAACCTTGAATACAGCTTACTTTTATAGATACACCTAATTTAACTTAACATAATAAAGTTGTATGTAGCTGTCATCTGTACTCTCGTACTATGCAGGTTCTCCTAAATAGTATCTTGTGACACTTTTTTAAAATGAATTTACCACAACTAAAACCCACCTGTTTTCGCTTAGTCCATCATCATGTAAACACTCACTTTGGTGGCTGCATGGTCTTGCAATAGAATAGATTGCCAAGAACAAGGATATCGGAATTCAATCCTAGTCATTGTACCAAGGGTGGTTTTCCCTAAATGGTTTTCCACTCTCCCTCCATGCAAATGCGAGCAGGCATCCTATAAATTCAACCAATCCAAATCAGGTGGATACTATTTTTAAAATTAAGTTAATAACAAGTAAATTAAATCACAATATGCTTTAATTAAATTTAATGATAGGTACATGAACAGTTTACTTAAACAGATTTATTTTTGTCTCATCTTATGGCAGATATAAGATTTAGTTTTAATAAGAAAGAATTAAAATGCTTGTTTAATATTCATCCTTACAATAAAACATTTAACAATACTGTAATATGTCTGGCAGATTAATCCTGCCGAGTTTTATGTTTCAGCTGCGGGACTGAAACCTGCTTTTATTAAGTAACCTACATTTGTTTCGAGTTTATTGGCTTGACCACAGACTACCACATTTGAAGTAGGTGACACCCGAATTTGAATAAACTTTCTAATTGTATTTAGTTTATTCATTTATTAAGAGAAAATCCTCATGCAATGTTCGTGGGCCAGCATAGGCTTGTAAAAATAACTGATTAAGAGATTTATACCAAACTGTGACTCCTTCCAGTTTATAATTATTTTGCCTACAATACCTAAAACCCACTTTAAAAAAAATTGTAAGTCCTATTAAAATTTCTTGAATATCTGATTTTTTTATATGATCTAGTCTCACATTATTAATTTGAAAATTTGCACAAGTCTAGCTATTGTTTTATTTTGGCCCACCTAAAAATAGGCTAATTGTCAGCATAGTTCTAATATGTTATTTTCTTGTGCCTTTGTTTAGATATTACCACATTTTTATTTGTGTCACCCACAGCTCAACAAGTGAATATCCAGAAATAATTTGTATTTAACTTAAATAAATACAAAAAATAAATGTTTGGCAATATGGTGAAACCAAAAATCAATATGGTGCTACTGCCACTGAAAGCGCATTATTTTCTTTGGAATGCAGGTAACTTATTAACTTTTTTTTACAGCACTAGAAATAATATAATAGGTTAGATCAATTAAGTAAAATGTTTTCAAGTGATAGTTAAATATTTAAATTTCAGTAATTCTAATAGCTTGAAAGTTGTTAAAATAATCTAATATTTGACACTACACAATTTCAGGCACATCACCTGTAATGTCCTTCCTCTCAACATATGCTCGTCAACTAGGTTTTTCCAGTATTATTGTGGGCACAATTTTCACCGTGTTGCCTGTGTGCGGGATGCTAGCCAAGCCCATATTTGGGGCGGTGGCAGATCATTTTCGGCTGCAGAAAACGCTGTTCGTTGCATTCCAAGTGCTTACAGCACTGGCATTCTTTATGGTTCAGTTTGTCCCAGAGATTGCAACTGAGTCTCAGGTGTCACTAGACTGTGACGGGTTGACGATATTCAAGATATGTGGTCAAGATAGTTTGGATCAGTGCTCCGATGACACTCTTTCTGCGCAAATTGGGCTAAAGACCATAGTTAAGTGTGAGGTATGTTAATGTTTGATAGTTGAAATAATTTATTAACTATTTACTTTTCATTGTGATGTTAATTTAAGTGTGGAGCAACATAAAACCCTTTCAATAGACTGGGCTGCCAATTACAGAGAGATAGGGGTTTTAATCCATTTTGGGTGCACAGAGTTTTTTCTTTGATGGTTTTTCTATCTTACTAATTGAAAATATGGGTGCAATTCATCCAAATCCAACTTTTTTCATACTTAAAACATTATTGCAATTTGTAAATATGTGAAAGCCCGACATGTTCGCTCAATCGGAAGCATGTCTGCCTATTGAGCTAAGGGTTCCAGGTTTGATTCCAGGCATGCCCGAAAAATTTATCATTGATGAAATATGGGTTTACCCTTTCACATTGATAAATTAACGGCCGGGGACTGGATGTTGTACCTGTCTTAGTCTTAAGTTAGATTATAAGGCATATGAAGCTACGAAAGGCTTAGCAAGCCGGTAGTGGAAAATATATGGCTTGAATGTGAAAAAAAAATTGACCCAGGCCACAGTTGGGAAACAGTAATGGATGTAAAAATTCCTTTCTCCTGTTCCTCATTCTTAAATTAACATACATATCTTAACATCATTATTTTAGCTGAAAATGCAAGCATTGAGACTATTAAGCTCCAATGAGTGAAGTGATTAAAAGTAAGTACTTAGTAGTATCTACTTCACAGTAGTAGCACTTTTTCAAAATCAGGTGAACAAACAAATGCTGGAGTTAGGTAGTAATTACTTGTTAGAAGTAGATTCCAGAAAAACTGAAACACTTACTAGGGTAGTAAGTACTATGCTGGTAGCACATTTTACTACACAGGATCGAAACATGCAGTGACTTGTTTCCCTCTGTTCTCCTTCCCTGCGCTTCCCCCACCCCTCATCCTCTGCGAATTGTTGCTCATCACCTGCTATTTGCCTTCGGTTATTTGACCGATTAGCTGCTTTCTGCACTTGTAACAAATAACTTTATTCTGAAAATGTCATCATCGAGTGATGAAGAGGTCGGTGTTGAAAAGAAAACTAGACAGGGCATTGTTTGTTCCGTTGATTTGCGAAGGCTCAGTTATAGTTGACAAATCTAAAGTTCCTAATGTAATCACATCAAAAAAGAAAGTTTGGGAGTATATAGCAGGGCAAGATTCTCACACAATTGGAAGAGAAGCTTGTCTTGTACAATTGGCTAAAATGCTCAGTAATATAAAAACTTAAGTTAAAAAGAAAACTTACATAAAAGTGACAGAAATACACCAATAAAGTTAAATGATTGGTTAAAAAAATGTTTGGGTTGACTAACTCAGGAAGAAAACCCTGTTTCCATGAAACTTCCGGGAAGTGTGTTAGTGGGTACAAAGCTGGCTGAAGCCATGGAACCTTATGATGAATGGATATGACACTTTTAAAGAAACATAGATTACGACTACATCATCAACCCTAAGAAAAAGCACTAAAAAGCTGATGTTGTTTGAAAACGATGACTCAAAGTATCTGTCCACCCCACAATTGCAGAGACTAAATTGTTATTGCATTAGGTAGAACTTCAAAAAATCCTAATAGAGAAAGAAAATATTGAACTGAAAAAATAAAAATAAATCATCAATGAGGAAGCAACTTTAACTAATAAACTTGATTATATTTTGTATAGATTACAAGTAAATAAATATTGTGTTATAAAAGCCTTAAAAAAAACAACCTTACATGAGTTAATATACTAACGCCGCATGTGAGAGCTTCGACCTGGAACAGCTACCCTGGTTTTTTATAAAGGGCCTGATGGCTGCTTGTTACACTTAGATTGTATCTGTTAGTATTTTTATAGTATTTTGTATTTTAACAGATGGGGACTTGCTTGATCATTACTTTTTTTTTAAAGTTTTGGTCCTACTGTTATTATTTCAATTCACAAATCTATTTAACTTGCTTTATACTTGGTGTTAACAATAATGACTCAAATAAGCAGTAACATTTCTTGACGCTTTTGTTCCTCTTGAATTCTGGTTGCGTCATTATCGTGCTGTTGTTCACCAGGTGCTTCTTATGTTCCAAACTCATCTTTGGCGGCCTCAATGTCAAAACCTTTCTTCAAATTTTTACAACATTGTGTAGTACTGCACAGCTTACAAAGTCTTTTGGTGTTCTTTCTAAAGAGATTTGGACGCATTTCACAATGATTGAGAACCTTTGTTTTAATTGGCCAAATGCTCTTTCTATTATTACTCTTTCCCTAGCATGTATTAAGATTAAAATTCATCTGAGCTCTACCACAAGGAGGCTTGAAGGGTGTGATCAACCAGGGAGAGATTCCATATCCGGAGTCCGCAAGCAAGAGGAACCATCATACCATACTATGAAATAATGTTTCTAACTGGACTTCACATAGATATTCTAGCATCATGCACATTTTCAGGCCACTCTGCACTAATTCTGGTAAACTTCTCGCCAGCGTTACACGTAGTTTGCACATTAACACTAGGATCTCCTGTGTGGGTTATATATTCATCACCGAACAATGCTGGTTTCTTTATTTTTATGTGGGTGCAGTATAATGCACCTTCTACAGTTGGGATGTGATAACCTGTTTGCCACAAAATCCTTACGTAATTTATTTTTATGGCTGTACTCGGAAAATATATCCAATTATGGGCTTTTACAAGAATCCATTCCATAGCTAAATTAACTGTTTTACAAACAGTTGAGCGATCAACTCCAACAACCTCGACCACTCCACTCTGGAAACCGGGATCGCCGACACATTTAAAAGTATCTCCATTTGTTTTCTCAGTGAAAGAGCTCCTTCTCGTGTTCCTTATTTACAGGCAAAAACTCTGTTGTAAAAAAATCTACACTCTCACTCTCAAACTGCAGCAGTTATTTGCATTGTTCATCATACACTCTTTTTTTTACAAACATGCATGAACATTGCTCGTCTTTATTCACATTGAATCAAAATAAATACTTATGAAAATTGAAGCAAATACCATCAGGTAGGACAGATTATTTTATTCCCACAAAATGAAGTATTTGCTTAAAACTAGCATAAAAGTAGCAAATATTACTTTTTATTCACTTGACCCAGTATTGACTGAAGGATATCAGATCAAGACCCACATTTTACCAGGAAAATTAGACATTATATTGCAGCGTTTATTATAATAATTATTTTTCAAGAGTTATTTTCTATAAATATCCTCTCTTTGGAAATGTACAGTCCAATTTTCATAGGAAAAGCCCTAAAGGTTTTTTTATCAGCACTTCTTACTACCCGTCCAAGCTATATTATTTATTATTTAGCACCGCCTTTTACTACCCATTCGAGTTATACGCTTTAATTACTAATTACGCTAATGGATTAGGAATTGGTAAGGTTGAATTAGAAGAAGTGAACCTGCATTTGTGTGGAAGAAGAGTGGAAAACCATTTAGGAAAAACCACCCCCAGTTCACCCGACCGAGATTCGAATCTCAATTTCCCCATCCTCAGCAGTCGAGCTCAACATGACTAGCGCGTTAGACAACTACGCCACCGAGGCGGGCTCCAGACTATATGCCTGTGTACTAATTACTCTAATGTGTTAGAAATTAGTAAGGTTGAATTTAGAGGATATAAAATATAGGTAATAAAATAGTAAAATGTTATCAATTTTGTTTATAAAAAAATGTGTTAGTATTGTCTAAAAGGCGCTTAATTATTGAAATCGGATTGTACCTTAACACATTAGCATAATTAGTACATAATATGTGTGTAACACAAATGGGTAGATAGACGTGGTGGCACTAAAACTATGTTTATATTCCTCAATATCAAGGTTAGTACCTAGTCCGAGTCTTATAATTTTATTCATAACACTCAACCTCATTTATCTAGAAAAACAAAACTTTTTAAATTGTTGCGAGAGGAATGCCAATGTTACAGAAAATTCCTTGCCATCTCCTGTTGGGGGTTTCTTCACTGGCCCCCACAGGTAGAAGCACACCAATCCCCATAAAAATAAAATCTGGATACAGTAATAGTAAAATCAAAGTAAGCTATTGGTAGCAACACCCCAAACACAATTTGATGCAAAACTGCTTTAATCCAAACTAAAGTATCATTGCTTGTCCCCAAACAAGCACCTCTGACACCCAAAAAAGTAAAGATATTAATATGGATACTGTCACTTGACTGAAACTAAATTATTTAGGGAAACTCTGCCACATACCTCATTTACACCATATTGGATCAAACAGAAATAAGACCATTTTATATAAAGTTATGTTGAATTCAACAAAAACATCTTATAATAATATCCTTACATGATACTTATATGTTACAAATTGGCTTCATTTTTCCCAAGGATGCTATTTTTGATTTTAAATTAGGTAGGAATATGTGTTGGTATGATTGACTGATCTCTTTCAGTTTAATTGCGACTTGAGGAACAGTTCTTTGGCTGAGGAAGTGTGCAAGACGTGGAATATAACCAAATATTGTCGAAACAACGAAGAGTTCTTCCCATCTACAAGCAGTGTTCAACAGGTGTGGGACTCGTCAGACTTCACCTTGCACAAGATGGGTGATGAGTTCTCAGAGACATTGACATTCACAGCGGATGTTCCAATGGAGCATGTATTGTGGGTAAGAATATTGGTATTTACTTTCATCCCTTTAACTGTGGCTACTCTTAAGTTGTTGTTTTTTTAAGTTATTTAGCCATGTAAACAACTTAAATTTACTCTTTGTTTAAATTGACCGCCTTTATCGTCTATGGTCACAGTTCCTGGCTACAGATTAAAAGGTCTCGGGATCAACCCTTGGCGCTGCCAAAATATTTCTGTGAAGTAATGGGCTTGAAATGAGATCAAACTCGATCTCGTGAAGACAAATGAAAAGATACTTGACTACATGAAATCCTCCATCCGCAAATGTTGGAAGTATCAATGTTAACAGCGGTGGCTTCTTGGTTGTTATAGTTTATTAGCGGGTTCATCCCATCTCGAGCTTTTTTTTATTTGTATAAATCAAAATATTTGCTAGGATATGCAAGCTAATGTTTATTCATTCTGAGTCAAGCTCAAGCAAGCTTCTCAGATAGTTTCCAGTATCAAGATGAGCAGAGCCGTGCTTGAATTCAATATATATGTACTTTAAATCTTATATATTTAAATAAAGAACAACCCACTTCAGTGGTTGAATGGTCTCGCAATAGATTGAACTGCCTACGACATGGAGATTAGTGTTCAAATCCTGGCTAGGTGTATTGAAGATAGTTTTTCCTAAACTCGTTTTCTTATTTCCCTCCAAACAAATGCGGTACACTTACTTTAATTGCAACCTTCCTCATCTCATACATTAGCTCGTACTAGTACATATGTGTACCAACCTAATACGATGCCCGCCTGCGTCCAACTGGGTCCTGTGTCCTCCCCTTCCTCGCCTTGTATAAGCTTTGGCAGCTGGGAGGGGCGGCCAGGCAATGCCCAGCGAGTAAGCGAGTTAACTCCTATCCTGATTTAATAAGTACATCCAGATAATAAGCGCCCTTAAAGAAAATTCAGGTGGTGTTTTTGCATATTCGAGAAAATTTTGGGAAAGTAGCCGTTCGAGAAATTTCATCTGGCGGATTGCATGCGGAAAGTACCCAGGAGACATAGGGTGGCTCGTTTCTGAAGAGGCCCATGATGTGAAGGTATGTCCACCTGAGGTCTAGGTTATTAAAGGCGAATCTTTTCCCAGAGGATATACTGTGGAAAACACTTGTGTTATCTTTTCTCAAAGATAACAGAGTGGTGACTTTCTCTACCCGAGCCAATGGTATTTGTTTAGCACCATATCTTACTACCCATTGGGGTAGTGAGGTGGAGGGTTGCATCCATGTAGAGTCTGGTTCTAGGCCCCGGAGATTCCACCTAAGGGCATCTAGTCCAGTGCGTCAGGGTTAGCAGGTAGCAGTAGTCTTGACCAAGTCCTCAATACACTCTGGCGGAGACAAACCCTTGCCAGCGCAGGTTGAAAACTAACCATGATGTAGAGCCAGCTTCTCTTCTGGCGTCATGTTCTCCCAAGTGCTGGAGTCTATTTAGGTAATATTCCACCTTCTTCTTTACGACGTCCAAGATGACCAACGTCCACCCCAGGTGTTAACCCAAAAGCCCAAGTATGGGATCAGGATAGTGGGGGCTAGTGTCGATTTTTCTTTGTTGAGATTCAGGCTCATTTTCCTGATTAGTATTGGTACGAGAAGTTAATTGTTAGTGGATGAGGAGAATAACAATAGGCCATCTAAATAGGTGACCATTCTGATTAAGGATAGTTTTCTGCTAATCTCCTTTAATGCCACTGTGGTTATTCTTTGTAGAATGTACGGTGCAAGTGCATGGCCCATGGGAAGCTGGGTAAAGCAGAAATTCCTTTTACGGTAGTAGACCCCACAAAAACTTGTACGTGTCAGGTGTAATTAGAATCAAGAAAAAACTACTGAGATTTATCTTAATCATCCTTGCATCAGGTGGTATGGTGGTAAGGACCTTTCTTGCTGAAAGAAGTGAGAACGGCATAGTGTGAATCAATTCTGTTCAGACCCTGAAATCACGGATCACCCGCACCCCACCATTGGCCTTAGATATGCAGGACAGGGGAAACGTATCGGTGCAATCCTGCTCTAATAAAAGGCCATTCTGGAGCCAGTCATCCAACACAATGTCGACTAAGGGTGACAATCTTGTATTCTAGAAGGGATGTGGTGCTTCCAATGGTTGTGGAAGGGGGACTCCTTTGGTTGTAATTTAGAACAGTGTCTGGGACGGTGTTTTGAATGTCTGAACGTCTGAAATTGCGGTTTGATTATTAAATATATATAGTTTTAAAATGAAAATAAGACGTATAGGCCTATATTTAAATTAAAATAAAACTTTATCTTTGAAATTATAATAGCAATGGGATCGCAATAAAAATAAATGCCACAAACAACATTCAGAAAATTAGAGGGAAAAGTAAACAATAAGTCATCCATCACCAAAAACATTATACAACACATAGATAGATACAATAAGCTTGAAATCTCTGAGATTTCTATTTCAAACCCAAATATATATTAAAAGTTCAGGCTTGATCTCAAAATTTGAATACTCGCAGAACCCTAATATTTGGAAATGTATATTAGGTTTTATATGTACCATAAATCCTTGACTTACATGGTTAATTTGTTCTGAAGGCTTCTGCGCACATTGAACAATTGCATAAGTCTAATGTTGCTTAAAGTACGACACATTTTTGATATATATATCTGTTTCAAAGGATAGTTAAACCTAAACAGGTTCTATCTAGATGTAAAAAACTAATCCGTATAGGTCTACATATTCACAAAATGGTGATGACGAGGGCACATATATGTGTGTGTGTGTGTGTGTGTGTGTGTATATATAAAAATATTCTTCAACTTGACCTCTGTGGTCATGGAGTAAAGTGCTTGTCTCAGGACCCAATATTCTTGAGTTCAAACCCAGCCATGCTCTTTGGATTTTTCTTGAGCAATAAAGATCCATATCACAACTACCTTCTCATGGGAAGTAAATCCTTCAGTCCCATGTCAATTATGGTATGTAAAATAACTCCGAAAGTATGTGAAAATACCTTTTCTGGCAAAATTGATCTACCCTTTCACACTCGTTTGTAGAAAATTCTCGTATGCTTATATAATCAGTTCAGAAAGTGCACATTAAATATCTTCTAAAAATAAATGTTCTTTAAACCTAGGCCCATATTTGTCTTCAAGGATTGTGTAATTTTGAACACTAAGCCATAATTTTAATCAAATAGTGTGTGCATGCATGTGCATGTGTGTGTGTATTTGTGAACAAAAAAAAATCACCTTTAATGTGAAATTGTGTTTTTTCAGGAGAGTTCTTGTTTACATTTTCGGATCAATCACACCTATTTCGGGGACCACACTGCGGTGCCATATTGTAATAAACTCAGTACCGCAAAGTGCGATGTGAAATGTGACAATGAGGCAGTGAATGAAGTGATTACGCGGACAACTACGGATGACTCTGATGTTTCCTCCTTGTATCAGTTCTGGACGTTCTTTCTGCTGCTCATTCTCAGTTGGGTCGGAATGGCTGTCGTGGTCAGTGTAGGGGACGCTATCTGCTTTGGGATGCTGGGTAAAATATAATACTTAGTACAGTACCTGTATTATTGTCATAGTTCAGATGATAACATCTTACATTCATACTTAAAGATTTAATATTATTTGTAGAAAAATATACTTTTTTAATCTATTTTACCTTTAAAGAACAGCTGTTGGGGGAAAAAAAATTAGTTGCTATATTTACATAAACTTTAAATGTCAAGAAGGATAGAAAGTCAAAACTTACTCCCCTACAAGAAAAATACAGGCCTCAAAGCTCACCACATTAACTCAACAAAAGACATCACAGTCATTTTTGCAGCCCATATTATGTCGACGAGAGTAAAACACTGACTGGCCTATCCTCCTTTATATCCCCTTTCAATGTTTATTAAATATAGCCATTTGATGCCATTTTTTTCCTGACACCAGGTGACAAACCCTCACAATATGGGCGTCAGCGACTGTGGGGTGCTGTGGGCTGGGGGATCTTCTCGGTACTATCAGGGGCTTTGGTTGACAAGTTCAGTCAAGGACAAGTGAAGAAAAACTACACCTCTATATTCTATCTCATGCTTGTCATGATCTCTCTCGACTTTGGAGTCTCCTTAAAACTCAAGGTCAGTGGTTTCTCTGCCAAGTTAATACACACACAATTGTTTAATATTATTAGCTTTATTAAAATTACTTCTGATTATCTTTTGTATTATATTTTCAAATAATAATTAAAACTGTAAGAGCGTATTCTTTTAAGTTTGATTTTGGCAAGATGCTATTCTACACTCTATATTATTTTCTTGGAAGTCAAGCTGTGTTGGGCTACCATCCTGCTGAGAATATTATATTATATCTTGTCAACGAGCGGGCATCATACAACCAATGGGCTTTGCTTGCTTGATAAGAATAGGTTGGTCAGCAAGTCATCAACTGTTTCCAGCCTGTGGCCAGGTCAATTTAGTAAAATGTCTCCATTTTCCTTTATCCTTCCACCATTCTTACTCAGCAAGTGTCAAGTAATAACCATTATAGCTGTGTTAATTGATTAGTTGCCTTAAGAATAGGAACAGAGCTTCACACCAGTTGAAGAGAAGCCACACTCTATGGAACATAGAGCTAAAGAGTTCACTAACAATCATCGACAAGCAGACTTTCTAGCCAACCTATATTTGGTGGTTCCTGCAGCGCATAGTCAAACTCTGCTCTATAGATGGCTCTTCGTTGTGAATGTTCTCACACTACTAGACGATGTACTCTATGTATTCTGATGTTGTAGTAGAGTGGCATAATTATTTATTGTCAATAATATTGATCATCACTTTATGCTTCACTCCCACACGCCAAGCAAACCTCTCTGGGATTACAACCTGTCACTATAGGTTTATCCAGATTATGTAATGACCCACAGTGCCATGGTAAGGGTCCTGGAACTGTGACTAATTACATCAATGTATTATCAACTGAGATAACCAAATTCTTATACAAATCAAAAAAGCAACATTTTTCTATCTCTTCAACAAATCTATCACGGTTGGATACAAACTATATTTTAAGGGTGAATGGGGTTGGACAGAAGGAAGAGGCGTTCGGGAAGGAAGAAGGTAAAATCTCAGGATTATGAACATCAAGCTAATCTTTACGTTTCACAAATCTAAATATTTGCTGAAATAATACCAGGGGTACAGAATATGTCCAATTGCATAAACAATGTCCAGGGAAATTAAATCAGTCATGTGAAAATTTGGGGAAGGGAAAAGACCAACCATTGGGTATTTATATTGTATATTTTGTCTGAAAATTTTATGTTCAAGGGAAATCTTGGGTCCCTGATCAAATTTTTCATCCCTGAATTATCATCATAATCAACTGTTTACAACCTGTGGCCAGGTCAATTTAGTAAAATGCCTCCATTTTCCTCTATCCTTCCACCATTCTTCCTCCTTTAATTGCCTCCATTTTTCTTCTCTTACTTGCACACTTTCTGTTATCTACCCATCCCGTCTCTTTCTAGGCCACCCTTGCGGTCTTTTTACTACTTACTTCATTTCTATCATTTTCTGTGGTGTCCTCTCCTTCTCCATCCTCACTTCATGCCCATTACCATCTCAGTCTTGCTTCCTCTGCTACCTCATGTACTCCCTGTACCCCCACTCTTTCATTGATAACTTCATTCCTAATCCTGTTTCCCCTCGAGGTAGATAACATGCTCCTCACAAAATTCATTCTCATAGCCTTCACTTTCCTTGCCTTTCTTACATTCACTGTTCATGTTTCTGCTGTTTATGTGACAATGGGTACAAAGTACGTCTTATACAACCCATCCATACACTTCAAGGGCATTTCTCTTCTTCATATCAGATATCTTACCCAGCTGTAGAATAACTTTCCCTGCTGTTCCCTTCTCATTAGAGCCTCTTTACTTCCACCTTTTGCCTCAACCACGCTTTCAAAATATTTAACATTCTGTACTTTACTCAGCTATACTCCATCCAACCTTATCATACTACAGTAGAGTCTCGGAAACTCGACCTGATGTGGACTGAGATGGTGTTGAGTTTTACGAATGAACTTGCATAAGATGAATGTTTATTTACTATGTCATGTTTACTAAACAAGGATGAATCACATTACAGTATTGAATATTATAGGTACAGTTGTACTGTACTGTAGTTTTGTACAGTACAGTAACATTAATATATGTACAGTACAATATATTACATGTTAATATAATGGTGTATAGACATACATGTAATATACAGAAATGCAATACAGTATTGTACATATAATATTGTATTGGTTCGAATAACAAGTTATTGAATTGTAATGCTAACCTCAAAGCACTTGTAAAAACACCACAGCATGACTGTTCCACTCGAGTTACACAAACAAACTGAGAGGTTATACAGTTGAATGACCTTGTATTGTGAAGACTGGCGCCAACAACTGTGTGCACATGCGTGTGTCGAGTTATATGGAATGTGAAGTTATCGAGTGTCGAGTTTCCGAGACTACAGTACCTGGAAATAAATTAAGTCAGACGGGTAAAATTTGAGGTTCCCCATTAAAAGTGATTTATTAACATGCTATGTCACAAAGTGGGTAAACCAAACAAGCTTGTTAAGTATTGAACTGTTTTTTTTAACAGCCTATTACCTGGAACAAAGTGTGGTTTTCACTTTGGTTTTTCTATCTTTTCTACAAACAAATTGTGGTTGACTTATTTTTATTCTGACTTCCTTATACCATATTATATTTAAATGATTAGCGTAAGTAGCGACCATAACAACTATGTCACTGAAAAAAACTAAAGGAAATGGCTATATTTTCTTTAAATATTGGGAAGAAAATATATTTATAAATATTTCTACAGTAATAGATAAACTAAATAAACATGTCACAATATACTGTAATTAATTAATGATTTCCTATGGTAGCTCAGAAAAATTATACTTTGAAAGGGATTCAAGCCCTTGCCCTTTGACTTTGGAAGTCATTATATGAAACCCCGAGATTGTGGCTCAAAACTCGGCATCACTCTTTGGAAAATACATTGGTGATAGCTTGTCTTTTGTTGAGTAGCAAGCAACAAAGTTGAAAAGATTAGGGGTAGGGGGTGTGGGTGCCTGGATTAACTATAGAATGTAAGGACACTCTGAAAGCGTGAAGTATAGGAGGGGGAGGGGGGTCGGTAGGGTGACAGTCATAGCTACAGTAGTGCACCTATAGTGAGGTGATAATACATGGAACTACTTGGAAGAGAGATTTACAAAACCTCGAGATGTTTATCCGAACCTTAACTTGATCATTTAAATTTTTACTATCATAAACATGATAATTTAACAAAATAAAAAATAAATAGGCCTAAATTAAAGTTGGCTTAAGCGTTACATGGGCTTACTGTCACTAAAATCACCGATTATTTTTAATAAGTAAATGTGTATATAAAAGAGAAAAATTGTTGAGTGCTATAAACAATAATATTACAAAGAAACACACGCACTGAACGAGAGGTAAGGTGTTAATCCTACTGACCAAAGGATAATATTTTCAGAGCGTGAAGATATCACACTTCCATTCCATGAAAGAGATGGTCCACTTCTATTATATAAATGCATTTGGTGATTGGTATAGAGACTATTTCTGATCACCTGGTATTTTCTTTGCTCACAATGTTTAACTGGTCTAAGCCCCCCTTCTCCCACACTCTCCTCTCCACCCTCATTTTATTTTCTCTTTGGATTTGCTTACATCTCTGGGTATCCCCGAACTCAAGCCCCCCGTGGGTACGCTACTGAAGAGGAAACAAGGCTGAAATGGTACATACATGTAATGAGGATGTTGGATTACATAAGATAGTAGAGAGAAAAAGAATGAGATGGTATGATCATACAAGAGGATGGAAAAGGAAAAAACACCAAAGAGAATGATGGGGATGAAATATGTATGAAAAAGACCACAAGCAATACCAAGAAAGCAAGGGGAAGAGCAAATAACAGATAATGTGCAAGGGGGAAGAGAAGAATGGGAGAAGGAAAAAGGAAGATGGAGGTATTTTACTAAACTAACCCAGTCACAGGCTGGAAACATATTATAATGATTATGATTATGACTTTATATTGTATATGAAAAGAGGTAATGTCTATCATTTATAGTATTATGTACTCCAAATGTGAATAAAGGTTTCCCTCATTAAGTATTATGACTTTGAAACATGTTTGTTTACCCCTCAGCACAGCCAAACAACCCTTTCCACCAGCATCATGCATGATATATGTAAGCTCTTGAAGAATGTGCAGGTTGTGGTGTTCATGCTATGGTGTGTTGCGGTCGGACTGTCCACCGGACTGCTCTGGCAGTTCCTCTTCTGGTAAATATATACTTGGCTCATCACAAATAACTATACTTCAATGATTTCTGTGATATTAACACATTATTAATATGGAAGGAAGCAACGCTCTACAATTAAGTATATATGAATGGTGAAGTTAAGAGAACAAATGATAATTACAGAAATGAGCCGGATCTCATTCATAATCAAATAAATTGAAAAATGACCCCTATACATGGGAATCAAGCACTGGACCTTTGGCCTAGCATGCCACTGAGTTATCCAGGGGTCGTCTCGTGCTCATGGTCATTTCTCACTTATGTTTTAAGGTTAGAGTCTGTGAGTGAGAAATGGCCCTGAACAGGGGGCAATGCCTGGATATCTCCGTAATCGAGCATTGGCTCACTAAGCCAAAGGTCCCGTGTTTGATTCTTATGTCCATGTGTTATTTTTAAATACATCAGAGTACATTATTAATAGTCAGTGATCATTGCTTTTCTAATTAAAATAATGTAATTCAAGTCAGGAAAGCACTTCAGCTCAAAATACTTTTTAGAGTTCTCACTGATATTCTCATAAAAGAAAAAAAATATTCCTGTTAGTGTCTCGTCTTCCGGAAAACTTAAGGCTTATTTTTAATACTTTTTTTTTATTGTACTCTTATGGAGGGAGTGTGAAATATGCAATGCAACTTCCTAAAAGGGATAAAAAAAATAATAAAAAGGAAATTGGTAAGGAATTAGGCTTCTGACAGAGATATATAATGTGTTACCTGACAACCTAAACTTGGTTTTAACTTCTTATAATATTTTCAATCGAACTTGAATTCAAAGTGAATAAAGTGACCCACCCACTAACAAGGAGTTTGTAACTGTGTCAGGCATTTGGAAGATTTGGCCTCCGCTAATGAAGGCTGTGAAATGCGAGCATGGATCAAGACTTTGCAAGGTCTGGTCAGTGGCGTGCAGTGTTTTGGAGGAGAGCTGCCTTTCTTATTTATATCTGGTGAGAGCAAACACCCTGGTATTCTAAAATAATGTACTTTATATCAGCATTGTTCTCCCCAGGGATTTCTGAATGGGCCTGCCCAGCTGATTTTACTCGTCACCCGGCTAAAATCATAGTTTGTTGCACAAATCATCAAGTATTGCACCCGATTTGGTGGCCGCGTGGTCTAACGCTCTAGTCTTGTATTAGACTAGACTGACAAAGACAGGGAGATCGGGGTCCTATCCTGGTCAGGTGCACTTAAGGTGGTTTTTCCTAAATGGTTTTACACTTTCCCTCCATGCAAATATGGGTACACACCTCCTCTCAGTTAAACCATCCTAATCCCTACACCAGGGGTCGCTAAACTGTCGATCGCGAGCAACCGGTAGCTCACTGAAAAAAAAATTAGTAAGAATATGTTGCACTCTCCAAAGAAACTTATTGTTGAAGTGTGTTGCCCCAAGTTTAGGATATGTGGCCTCTTTTCTATAAAGAAAATGATCAAGTTCTGGTTTGTATTTTACTCCGAGTGGGGATGTTCTGCTTTACAAGACTTTGTGAGTCATCATTCTCAACTGAAGGTCATTAAAAACAATTATACAACTAGGCTTACAGATGAACAATTTTATAAATGAAATTTAATGAGAGTAAATTCACCACGATTTGAAGAATTGTTTATATCAATACCATTTTTCTCAAAACACGCAAAAAACAATTTTTTACTATAATTTTGTTTAAAGAATGAATGTATTAATTGTGTTTTGTTTCAAAAGCTCAAATGCGAATTTAATAATGAAGTGGCCCAATGGCTAAATAATTTCATATTAATATAAATTCATAAAAATAAATAAAAGGAAAATTACACTAATAACAGTAAATTTAATGAGAAAGAGTAAAACTGTGGGAAGAATCCAATGCTCAAAGATGACATCTTCTTTCTTTCGCCTTCTATAGTATAAATAGTCAAACACAATTTTATATTTTATTAATATTACTCTTTTACAATTGAGTATTCCATATTTATATTTAACTTATATTTTTTATATTGGATAAACACAGCCAAAACTTTGAGAAATTTACTTTTACTCCTACAACAGTTAGCACAGTGTTTGTGTTAAGTTTATTCCCTCTTCTCTTTTTGTTTGATAAAGACAACTATGCCAAAATATTACTCAATTTGTGTTAAAATTTGTGTTCAAATATGTATTTGACTATATCTACTATAGAAAATAGAAGACAGAAGATATCACCTTTGTGCATTGGATTTTCCACCCATTTTTACTCTTTCCCTGGGTTGGATATATTCATAACATTTATTCTTATTATTTTATTTTTCCTTTCTATTTATTTTAATCAATTTCCGTCATCATAAAATGTGAATTTAAGCTATGAAAACAATATGAAAACACTCTAGAGTAATGTCATGTAAGAAAAGGGAAGGAAGCAACCTGAAAGGAGGTTTAAAAGCTAGGCCTTGAAAGAAACAAATTAAATTCTCTTTTCATTTATTCATACACTCTTAGTTGGTGACCTGGTGGTCTAGGGGTAAGGTGTCAGACTTCTATGCTGGCGGCCGGGGTTCAATCCTCGGTACCGGCAAAGATTTATCTCACCTCTGACAAGACATCTTGTGAATGTGGGGAATGCCAGACCTCCACCGTGGTTCGGATTCCACGTTAAACTGTAGGTCCTCCATATCATCTCACCATCACCCTACCATTACACATTAGCGTAAGTGCGTATAACCCGAACGGGTAGTAAGACGCGGTGCTAATAATAATCATACACTCTTCACACTTCATCTTCTGATGTTAATGATCTTCATCTTCACATAATCTATTAAAACTTTATGAAACATTTTTCTTTCAAGCTGCCAACATTTTTTGGTGTTTTACTGTCTTTTCTTATTTGATTGTGTGTGTGTGTTTTTTTTCTTTTCCCCAAACCAAATTATTATATCAGAGTATGACTTACTAACTTGGATATAAAACAGATTCAACTTACAGTTCTCCAGCCATTAATTCATCACTGTGAAAAGGAAATCCCAATTTTATTAATTATAAATTTTTCACCCATACTAGGGATTGAATCTGAGACTCATAGTTCATTAGGCAGACACATTACAGACTGACCTAAGATGTTGGCTTTTTTTTACATCCATTACTGTTTCCGGCCTGTGGCCTAGGTCAGTTTTTTATTTGAGCCATATATTTTCCACGAACGGCTTGCTAGGTCTGCTGTAGCCTCATATGACTTATAATCTAACGTAAGACCAGGACAAGCACAAAATCCAGTCCCCTGCTGTTAATTCATCACTCTGAAAGGGTAAACACACATGTAACAAATGATAAATGTTTTATCATATTCTGAAAATTGAAAAATGACACCTGGACACGGGAATCAAACCTGGGACCTTCGGCTTAGTACGCCAATGCTCTTACCACTGAGCTATCCAGGATTCGTCCCGTGCCCATGGTCATTCTTCACTCATAGTTTAAGGCAGAGTCTAAGATGGACGTGCGGAAGTCGTCAGCTTATAAACATGTGATTATATAAGATCATAGCCATCAGACAACCCAGAATATGATATCTAAGAGGGAATATCCACACTAAAATGCATTAACAATAGTTTCGGCTATTTGTTTCATTAATATATGCAAGATCCTGTACAATTATATATATATAATTGTCGAATGGCTGCTAAATTGCCAACTACCGAGTCGCTAATGGCTGCGTGGTCTGATGGCTGTGATCTCATATAATCACATGTTTATAAGCTGACGACTTCCGCACGTCCATCTTAGACTCTGCCTTAAACTATGAGTGAAGAATGACCATGGGCACGGGACGAATCCTGGATAGCTCAGTGGTAAGAGCATTGGCGTACTAAGCCGAAGGTCCCGGGTTCGATTCCCGTGTCCAGGTGTCATTTTTCAATTTTCAGAATATGACATCTAAGAGGGAATATCCCCACTAAAATGCATTAACAATAGTTTCGGCTATTTGTTTCATGAATATATACAAGATCCTGTACAATTATATATATATAATTGTCGAATGGCTGCTAAATTGCCAACTACCGAGTCGTTAATGGCTGCGTTGTCTGATGGCTGTGATCTTATATAATCACATGTTTATAAGCTGACGACTTTCGCACGTCCATCTTAGACTCGGCCTTAAACTATGAGTGAAGAATGACCATGGGCATGGGACGAATCCTGGATAGCTCAGTGGTAAGAGCATTGGTGTACTAAGCCGAAGGTCCCAGGTTCGATTCCCGTGTCCAGGTGTCATTTTTCAATTTTCAGAATATGATATCTAAGAGGGAATATCCCCACCAAAATGCATTAACAATAGTTTCGGCTATTTGTTTCATAAATGTTTTAGCCATGCTGGGAATCAAATTTAGTACCCTTAGCTCAATAGACAGACACGCTACCAACTGAGCTAAGGTGTATGATAGCTAAGATGTTGGTCTTTCTTTATTAATATTAAGAGCAGTCGGACTAGCCGTTGTTATACTCTCTTCTGCTGAAGAAGGGGACTGGTGTACCCCAAAAATTACTATGATATGTTTGGTTGTGTTTTAACTGTGTACTTTGAGTGATATATTTTTCTGGTAAGCACCTGCTCAGCATCTCTCTTCAGGACCCAATTTTTGTGGGTTAAAACCCAGCCGAGGTCAAAAAAATTCTCTTGAGAGATAAAAATACATAGCACAACTTCCTTCCCATGTTGATGTGGCATGTAAAAAACCCTGGTAAATATGTGAAATACTTTTTTCGGCAAAATTGGTGGGTCCTTTCGCTCTCGCCCATAGAAAATGTTATGTGCTGATATAACCAATTAGTTGGTTCAGAAAGTACACATTAACTACCTCAAATAAAGAAATAATATTTGGATCCATTTTTTTTATAACTCTAATTTAATACGGGATGATGTTATTAAAATTACCAAGCTGATAAAACACCTAATAAATGTCCAAAATGTTTGTTTTTTAGGAGCTGTGCTTAAAAAGATTGGGCATGCCCATGCCATGTCTTTAGTACTCGGAGCGTTTGGCATTCGTTTCTTGCTCTATTCGTTCCTTTACAATCCATGGTGGTGTCTGCCAATAGAACTGCTTCAAGGGGTGACGTTTGGCCTGTTCTATGCCACAATGGCATCTTATGCCAGTATAGTGGCTCCACCTGGCACAGAAGCCACGGTGCAAGGACTAGTCGGCGCTATTTTTGAGGGTGTAGGTAGGTTACTCACTTATGTGTGAACTAATCAAGTGTGAGACATCTGAGAGGGAAAATAAAATAATCTGCTTTGTTGGCCGCATGGTGTAATGCGTCGCTCTTGCAATAAACTAGACTGCCGATGACAGAGAGATTGAGGTTCAAATCCCTGTCGGGTGTACTAACGGTAGTTTTTCCAAAATGGGTTTCCACTCTCCCTCTAAGCTAATGCAAGTACACTACATCTTCCTCATCCTTAACTCATTGGCATAATACATAAACATATCCATACAACCTGAACAGGTAGTAAAATGTAGTGCTAAAAAAAGTATAAAACAAGCTAATTAAAATATATTTTTATCTAAAAAATATACTTTTAAAACAAGTTGATATGTCTCTTAAGGTGGGAGTGTACAGAATCTAAAAAAAGGACAGTGATTTTTGCAGTTTTTAAAGCAAAACATTTTTTTGGGTAAAATGAATAAAATATCTCACCAGTAGAAAAATAGAGTTTAATTTTCTTTGATTTGTGATATCAACAGTTCTTGAATACCTCTGAAGGGTATCCTGGAATTTAATAACAACTTTTTTCTTTATTTAAAAAGTTTCTCATCAAATGCTGCAATGCTTATGAAAGATATTCAATAACTGATGGTATCACCATTTAAAGAAAACTAAACTATTATGTTTCAGGGAGCTATTTAATTTGTTTTGGCCAAAATATTGTTTTGCAATGAAAACTGCAAAAATACTAAACTTTTCTTGTGTTACCTACACTCCCACCTTAATAGCGATAAATCAGCTTTAGTATACATTGGATACTTTCAAATTTCTTATAGTCCTCTAAGTTTGTAATATTTAATAGTAATCTCGCAATAAGTTTTCAAAAATCAACTCAAATTGTCTAATCAGGTCTCTTGATTGTCCTCCATCTTGTGTGTTGTAGGAGTGTCCCTGGGCAGCCTAATAGGAGGTACACTGTATGACCAACAGGGAGGTAGCTTCACCTTCAGGATGTTTGGGATTGGCTCCCTGGTCTTGTGTCTCCTCCATTTCATTATACAACGCTTACTCGGGAAGAGTCTTAACTATGCGATTAAAGCCAAAGGTAGGAGATATAATTTATTTTATGCACATATCTAGCTCATTTATAAAAAGCTTGGGTTTTTAAACTATCTTTTTAAAAATCTCCCCAATATAAAATCAATTTCTGTACGTTGGTTTGTGCTTTGCACTTAAACTTTACGTGATAGACCACTAAACTTGACAACAATGTTGAGTATTCCAAAAATTTGATCTTTAGTTACAAATACAGTATGTTCCGTTTTGGCTGCTGGGCTAATAAACTTCTTTTTTTTAATGTTGTAAATATATTATTTCTTGGTGTCTTGTGCCTCAAGAGAGGACTATACCAAAAGTATTTGGTTTGACCCTGGGGGATCCAATCTAAAATGGATCCAGTTTTCATCCTCATGGGTTTTAAATGACCCTGAGTTTGTTCGTCTAAACATCAACATTGTTCCAGCTAGTAGGTCTATTTGCACGGTTGATGTAATTTTCACTGGTGGGTGCACATTCTAAAGTACTAGACTTTCATTGCACAAGGAGGCCATGTTTCTAATCATGGTTGAGTGTACTAAGGGTGGTTTTCCACATGTTTCTTAGTACTGTGGTTTTACTCTTAACTCTGATATAAGTACACTCCCTTTAACCTAAATACATCATTCATATCTTTTAGATCCATATTATATGTTTCTCTTTTCTTTCCACCTTTCCTGTAGTTTCTTCCAAAAATAATAAAATTACCTCATAAAGCGAAAAGAGGTTTTCCTCAAGATATATATTATATGTTTCTATTTTCTATCCACCTTTCCTATAGAATGTATAGGAAAGGTGGATAGAAAAGAGAAACATATATGTATGATGTGTGTGTGTGTGTGTGTGTATATATATATATATATATATACACACACACACATCAATTGTCAATTTCCTGTGTTTGTAATCTATGTTATTCCTTTTACATGGTCCTATCTAAGTGTTCTATCATTTTTTTTTATTTTTTTTCCGTTTGTGTTTTTTTTTCTCCTCACGAAGTTATGATGCTCTTTTCACACTCCCTCCTGATGAGTTCCTATAGAATGAAACTTAGTTCGGCTGATTGGGCGGTAATGATTGATTTTATCAAAGAGGCAGCCATTACTTCTTTAGCCAATGGCAGCAATGTTAAGTGTGAACTGTGTTCTTCTTTTCATTGTATAAGCTATATTTTGATTGATTGTTCCTTTTATATGTTTCTATCCACTTTTCCTTTACGTTCTTCCAAATATAATAAGATTCATATTAGATAAAGATGGGTAGAATCCTACATTTATCAAACAAATCTGTTAAATTTTCTTCCGGATTTCAAATTAAAATTCCAATCATTGAATCTTAGTATACAATCTTAGATAAAGGGAAAATATTTACAAAATGTGGTTTAAGGCCACTGACAAATGATATTGTGTTTATCAGGTCCATATTATAAACAACCTAAAAAACATGTCTTATTTTAGTAAATTAATACAATGTTATTCTTTTTCGTGATTTTGTTACTCTCACAAACACGTAAGTCTATAATATCATTAAAATTGTTATTTGAAGTCAAGGTTCTCATAATTATATTCAATATTCTTTCTTGAAATGTTTACTAATCTTGAATCTCTCGATTACCTTAGGATTCGAGAATCCCATATATAATTAACATATATTTTTGTCCATTGCCTATCATTATCATAATTTTGTACCAACTCCTTTATCCCTAGAATGGTCTCCGATTTGGTCTGTATTTGTACAATTTCCTCTTTATGAATAATGTTCCAGTCCTTTCTTCAATCTCCCACTTTCTTCCTTACTTGCTCTATTCAACATTTCCTCAGTCTACCAACTAAGCTTCCCATTTCATAGCACTGTCTTTCATTCCTTTTTCGATTCCTACGTCGCACGTGTTAATAGCAGTTTAGTCAAGATTGACTTATTGTTTCTAGCATGCTCCTCTTCACTCCTGCATCTTTCCTGAGGGTTCCATTCCTTGCCTTGCCATCTGTGGTTCATTAAATCTAGTTTTATAAACTAAAATTCATGTTTTAATTCGCTATATTAAATAAATATTGATTTCTTTCTTGCTTCTCAGACATATCTGGTGAGTTAAGTTGATGTAAGTTAATTTAAATCACAATTTGTTTTCACATTAATATATTTTACTTTATTTGTAAGCCTTAATATAGTTTCTCTTATTCCAACTAATCTATTGTAACTAAGCGCTAATTTAAAAAAACTAATTTTAACCAATCCTTTATCCTGTTTTCACTTGATTAGTTGATTATATGTTAAAAGCAGGTAATTAAAAGTGCTGGTTTATTTTAAACAACATTTCTCATAAATTTGTTAAAAAATTTGGTTCTGCAGTATTAGTAGCTAGCCTAATTTAGTATTTTTTAAATTTCTTTATCACCCTACCTGTAACTTTTCCTAATTTAGTAAATGTACTTTTTTTTATAATTCATTTGAGCACACATTGATTCACTTTTTTTTTATGAAAATATATTTTGGTAGCTAAACATTCGTTCATTTTCTAATCATGCATTTCCATAGTTTTATAAATTTAATCTAACTTTTTAATTTTGACTGTCATTGCTAGTATTTTCTTGTTCTTCCGTTGAGTGCTATCTGGTTTTTTGGTTTTGCATGAGCACTTGACTGCCTAAATAACAAAGTTTGGATGCTAAGCTTTTAGTTTTGAAACGAAATTGAAGCCGAGTTCTTGAATCTCATTGGACGGAAACGTGAGCAGGTGAGTACAAGAATACTATTCAACCAACATCAATTGAATTCTTTTGATTTTATTTAAACATTGTAGGCTTATTAGGGATGTTTTAAGATTTCATACAAAAATTGATAAATTATGTTACTACTACAACATGTTATTCACTTACTACAAATTTTAGTCATGGACACTCCATTTACCCTGGAAGGTAGCAGCTTTACCTTGACAAATTACACTATAACCCTATAGTATAAGCTATATCATAGTGGAATAATGCAAGGTAAGCTTGCTACATAACATCGTTAATGAAGGGTTCATAACAGCAGGTTTTTTAACAAATATTTATATTTAGGTGTCAACATTTTTATCGGTGAAGCTTCGTGAATTTCAAAGCTTGACACATGCCTAATTAATGTATTGTACGACCATTATTTAAATTTTTAATTTTAGTTCTATATCAACTAAAAAATGGATTATAGCATGGGACTGGTGAAGGATGAGAGTAAGGGGGCTCTAATAAGAAAAGGGCAGCAGGGGGATGTTCCATAGATGTGTAAGAGACCTGCTATGAATAAGTGAAATGCCCTTAAAGTGTAAAGAAGTGCTGTATAGGGCGTACTTTGTACCTATGGTCGCATATTCAGCAGAATTATGGACATTGATTGTAAGAGAATCTAGGAAAGGGGAGGCCATGGAGAAACAGGATTAGGAATTAAGTTTCTTTAGCATCGCGTCTTACTACCCATACGGGTTATAGGCCAGGGATGAAGTTGTCCAGGCAAGGTATACAGGGAATACATGAGGCTTTTTTTTAGTAGAGGAAGCAAGGATGAGATGGTATGGTCATATAATGAGAATGTTGGGAGTACATGAGATAGTAGAGGAAGTAAGGTTGTGATGGTATGGGCATGTATTGAGTATAGAAATGCAAAGAATCCCAATGAGAGTCAATGAGATGAAGGATGTAGGAAAATGACCACATGGGAGACCAAGAAATAAATGGGTAGAGTGTGCCTAGTGGGGCAGTCTCACACTGATTATTGATATTTTACCTTATCTTCCATCTCCATAATATCGATGATAGTATTTGTCCACTGCAGTTACTCAATTATTAGAGCAGAGGCTGTCCTTCATCCACGAGGTATTTGCACAAGACAGGGGTAGGAAAACCAGTAACAATTTACAGGAAAGAATAATCGGTTTTAGTGTATTAACATCAACAGATTATCTTTAACTTAAAGAGTGACCTGGCGGTCTAGGAGTAAGGTGTCAGACTTCTGTGCTGGCGGCCGGGGTTCAATCCTCGGTCCCGGCACAGATTTATCTGATTACCAAACCATTCCTTCACCTCTGACAAGACATCTTGTGAATGTGAGGAATGCCAGGCCTCCACTGTGGTTCGGATTCCACGTTAAACTGTAGGTCCTCCATTTCATCTCATAATCACCCTACCATTACACATTAGCGTAAGTGCGTATAACCCGAACGGGTAGTAAGACGCGGTGCTAATAATCTAAAATCTTTAACTTAAAAACGAACAAAACACCAATAGTCACATAATTTAGATTAATCAATGGATATTATAGAACCCCAAAAAGGTCCTCATTTCTTATGCAACACTCCCATTGTGTCTGGAAGCTGTACTATAAAGTTAATTTAGAAGTTATCAGATTCATGTCCATCTAGTGTGGTCACTTCCCAAGAACTGTTACTGATCAAGCCATGTTATCACGCTGATGCTTCCGGGTGAAAAGTAATAGTAATAGATTTAGACAAAGCTATATTCTAAATATGGCTTCATAAGAATGAAAACTACTTGATTGAAAAAGTTAATTGACTAAACATAACATTAATTAATTCAAATTTTGTACATATGTTGCTACAACTTTGATCAAGATCAGGGATTCTTAAAATTAGCATATAACCTACCACTTTCTTATGACTAAACATTTTATTAAGAACACAATATGCCTAACTGGTTAGATAGTAATATTATATAATTAGGATGTTTCCTCACAGTGATAAATTGCATACCGCGACAATAATTGCACCCATAGGGTCGAGCAGGTGGGCAACCCAGTTAGAAGTAAATTGTTTATTTTGTGTGATGAATATTATTTGAAATTTTAATTTATTAATATATCAATGACAACATATAACTAATCAAAAACTTGAGGGAGGAGAATTTTAAGTAAAATGAAGTATAACTGGTCCTTGGATATTATAACTCATGGGCACTTACAAGCATATTATATGAACAAATGAATCTAGGTGTTTAAGAATGTACTAAATTAACAAACTAAACAAGAAAAAATAAAAGTAATGATAAGATGAGCGAGAGTTAAAAGCCTAAAAACCCTGACCACTTTACAAGAGCAGATAACAGAAATTGTGCAAGTGAGAGGAGAAGAATGGTGGAAGGATAGAGAGAGATAGAGGTATTTTACTAAACTGACTAATCTACAGGCTGTAAACGGTTGATGATTATGATGAGTTATTTATAGTCAGATTTTATCATTTTTTAGTTCAGTGTACATAATAAGCGAATTTTAATAGATCATTAAAGTCACTTTTAAGCACTTTGTCACATTTTATTTTATAAACCTTGAAAAAAATGTTGACCGCTTGTCCAAGAGTTTATTATAAAATTGTACATGCACTTAATACACACATCTCCTGATTTTGCATTATGTTATATTTAAATTTGTCCCTGCCGAGATTTGAACCAACATTCTGGGCACAATGCTTCAATATTATCTACACTGGCTGTTATTTCAAAAATTGTTTTTGTCTTGTTTCTCTTCTAAAGAGAGTTTTTCCTGCGCTTAGTAAAAATATAAATAGGCAATTTAAATAAACCCTCAATGTACTCTCTAACACATGTTTTATTGTTGACAGGAAGTCGGAGTATGCCATTGGAAGTACTTTTCTGGTTTTGTGCACCTTAGTCACCCTCGTAGCATGGTCTTGCATGTCACTAGTGTGGGAGATATGCATGTGGTTTTTTTTCACACCATGGTATCATTCTTAGTTACAGACGGAAAACAGAAAGACGGGAATGAAGCAGTAGATGACTCTGTCACACGCAGGTCTCTATACTAACTAACATTTTGAGAATATATATGTTGGTGACAGGGACGTTTGGATTGCAAGATGTACATTTGTTTTGTGGTGCTTTTGGGGTGTGGGAAAATCAGGTTAAAAGTGAAGGACACTTTGAATAATTGTAAGGAAACATTTTGATTGAACTTGGAAGGAAATAAAAGAAGATATAATATATGTATCTTTTAATCCACAGTGCAAATGTTTAATCCAACAAATGCTTTAACATTGATATATTTTGTTAGCCACTAAGTCGATTTTTTTTTTTCTATTATTTTATCTTTAAACTACTCATTTAAAGAAACTAACTGATCACTTAATATCATATTTAACATCACATAAAACATGCATACATATTACTTCTTGATATGAGTTTTACAGTGAGAAATAGAGAAATTTTACATTTACTCTTAACCAATCCCATTTCTTAATTTGTCAATGATTATGTTAAACAATCCATTATCTAAATACTTTATTTTGCTAAGATAATAAATGGGATTCTTTAAATATGTGTTAAGAATTGAGTGAAAGGCAAATAACATTTTTCTCCCCTCGCTTGCGACATAGTTTTTCCGTAAGGCTACAATAACAATTATTTGTTTCTCACTTAGATTTTGACATGTCAGCGCGCTACGCTGCCCCCACCGATGCAATCCACATGCTGGAGGATCAACAAGAGCTGGTTACCACCTGATATCTTTCACAATCACATTCCGCCATCTTGCCACCTGCTTCACGACAGTAGGTCAAGAGGTTACATTAGAGGTCCATACAGGGCTTAGCACAGGTCAAGGAAAATCCTAGAGGGAGGATATAAATGGTTCCTAGTTCACTCTTATCAAAAGGTCTCATACACTGAAACTCAGGTATATTTAGTAGGGTGGTGCAAAACATAAAATATCCGTCCGCTTCGAGAAAAAAATAATTCTAACCTTGACAAACATAAACCTTTAGAAATAAAACTATTTAGATAAAGGACTTTTGAATCTTCAAGAAGATTCTAAATTTATTAGTAAAATAAACATTTGGATTCAAGACTCATATTATTTGACACATCCCTAAAATTATTAACAGCTACAATAAACATTTATCTTCAATTATTTTCATTGTTAAGTATACTTGGTTTACCTTGGAAGGTATCAAGCTTATCTAGTTTTTTCCCACAGTGGTGCAGCTCGTAATGGAGGTCCCAAACACACAGTATTTCAGTCTGTGTTTGAAATGTGTGTCACCAGCTGCTATGTATAATTCTGCTCACCAAATAGTAAACGTTTATTTATTGATACTATGCATAGCGGCTGGTGGCGCATATTTTGTACACAGGCTTTGAAATACTGTGCGTTTGGGGCGGGTTTTATTTGGGACAGCCTGTATGATAGGTGAGAGGGCAGGATTGCAAGCTTCCACCGTAAATAAAGTGCTTATTAAAAATTAATGTTCACTTGACATAACCTTGTAGAAATGTAATTGCATATATCAAATACTATAGCTCTATAAGGAAAACCTCTTTTCGCTTTATTAGGTAATTGTATTATATTTGGAAGAAGATACAGGAAAGGTGTTGGTAAAAGCCATATTGTGTTCATCCCTTTTATATGTTTCTATCCACCTTTCCTATACCTTCTTCTAAATATAATATATCAATACTGAAATCCCCTGAAAAGTTTGATATATGTGGTTTTCCAAATAAGTATTTTATATGAACATGAGCATAATATACAGTGGTTACTGAATTACAATTACAGTTTGGAAAAAGTCTGGTTCAAATTAACCTTATTAAAATATTTAGTTTTTAAAGTTATATAAACATGCACAATGTAACTTTTTTTTTGCAACATAACAATATTCAAACATTATTTCAGCTTTGGGAATATTTCATAAAATCGGATTTGGCTTTAAATAAAAAAAGTGGATTTTGCACATCCTTAATATTTAGTATGCCTAGAAACTGGTTTTCATTAGTTGTTGCTGCTGTTCTGAGGAAAATAAAGATTTCCTGTGTATTAATTTATGCCAAAAATTCTAATTTACATGATAACTAAAGGAGTATATAACCCTTAACTTACCATAATAGTTACATTTCCAAAGAATAACGCGGGACAAAGAAATGTTCCGATCACACGGACTCTATCGTTAGTTTTGTGCTGTTTGTGCCGTATTATTTGCTCTGGGATGTGTTGAGTTATTCTGGAGGCAAAAGTTTTGCTCGTAGTTATGCAGGCCAGTCTTTTATTCTTAATAAAAGTCTATCATGTACACTCACTTTACTGTGTAAGCTTAAAGTCTTACCTTGATGCGCTCCACTATGGCCCTATAATATAAACTGCACCATAGTGGAAACAAGTAAGGTAAGCTTGCTAACTTTTCTAGTAAACGGTGTGTACATGTGTTGCACTGTAAAAAAAAGTTTTATATTGACAGTAAATGGCTGTTTCAACTATAATCTTCTATTCTCATTATGTGTACACCTGTTAGATTTAACTTTGTCTAGTTTACATTGTTACTTTTATCTGTATTAGACTATTACTTCTAGAAAATGAAATTATCTGGGACCAATTATGTGTGCTTAGTTAACAATTCATTTAATTGTTGCTATTATTTATTACTGAAACATTTTGTTCCCGGGTGTATACACTGTTAATCGTAATGAAAGACATTAAATGTTTAATTTTTATTATTATATAACTCAAAGGGTGAAGAAGGTTTTACTTATAAAACTATGTGTAATGTTTCCTATTTTGTTCCTTTAGAATTTTATAACTCAATTGAAATGAGCATTTATATCATTGGAAAAAAAATCCTAGCTCTCTTAAGTAAAATTTGTCACAGAGCTTACACCATTTAAGAATGGATTCTTTATAAGAAATTTATAAAATATATGCATTTTTTAATGCTTACATATTTACTTAAATACTTGTACTTAATTTTGACTGTATATCACTTTTAATTTCAATACTCTCAAACTCCATAATTTTTTTCAAATATAATTTAATAAACACCCAAAAAGTATGCTTAATACATTCATATACAAATAAATAACTTTTATTTTTTGTAACTTATATTAATTTCATATATCTAATTTGGTAATGGCATTTGACTAAGAACAATTTTATTGGTGCAGCTAATAGCTTTGATAAATATTTATTTTATGTCAATGTTTTAATATTATTGATTTTTCAAATTTTGGATTTTATAATATTTTATATTTTACTAATGTATGTGACTCTTTACAAACTGCTAAACACTTACTAAGCAGGTTATATTGCTAAATGTGTTTTCATATTACTGCGGCCGATGTGTCCAACATAATATTTTAGTAAATTTTCAAAGAGTGAGAACAAGAAAAGTATTTTGTATTTTGATTACTATTTGATCATGTAATTACTCAGCACCATATATATTTTGATACATTAATTCTCAGGTGATGTAAGGGTGGTAAGCTTATGTTGTAAAATAAAATATTCCATCTCAAATTTGGTCATTACATGTGTACTAGAATATTTTTGTATTACTTGAGGAAACAATATAAGCTATATAGTAAATCCTCACGTTATACAGATTAAAGTCTTGTGGATTCGTGGATACTTACTGCTAGCATCGCCACTCTCAACATCATACTTGGTGTTTTTAGTAAGTTGACAAACAGCTGATAATGTTATCGCCATTTATTTTGTTTCTAGCTGGAGAGCAAGTCATTTTCTCTTCTAAGCAGAAACTGCTTAGCTTTCCATCATCATCATCATCATCATTTGTTTCCAGCCTGTGGCTGTGTCAGTTTAGAGAAATACCTCCTATTCCTCTATCCTTCCACCATTCATCCTTTAATCACTCCCACTAACTTGCATACTTTCTGTTATCTGCTCCTTCTATTTTACTCTTGGTCTCCCTTGCTGTCTTTTTTCCTACATACTTCATTTCCATCATTCTCTTTGGTGTTCTCTTCCTTTGCATCCTCCTTACATAACCATACTCTCTCACCCTTGCTTCCTCTACTATCTCATGTACTCTTTGTACTCCCACTCTTTCCTGGATAACTTCACTCCTAATCCTGTTTCTCCCCGTGACAGCTAACATGGTCCTCACAAATTTCAATCCAATGGAGACGCACATATATGTCAAAAATACATTGTATTTAAGCACCATTTGATTTAAATGGTTTTACAACTTGCACTGAAACTAGGTGTGTGCTAAGTGCACCTTTTTCAATTTGAAGTGGACCTGAATCAAATATATATAAAACACTTCTAAGCTGAATCAAAATTTGAATATTTTTTGTTTATTAGTATATGCTTTAAAAACATAATAATTTTTTCTTTAACTTTATGAACTAAAATTACTTTAAAAAGGTTCTATTGATCAATTTTTTGTAATATTTTGTTATAATGTGATAAATCAAGCTATTTTCACAACATGCAATTTTATTACTTCAAATTTATTCATATGATTTTTCATTTGTAATATGCATAGCAACTCAGCGTGGCAGTAAATTAACTTAATTTGAGTATTTTAGAATAGTTTCAAATCAAAGTCAAAAGTTAATGTTTCTTTCAAAGTCAAGTTGAAGTTCCGAAGGTTCGCACACCCTTAATCGAAACCTTCAGACTGAATTAACTGCATAAGTCAAGGACTTACTGTATATTTTAATAAATAAAGGCGTGTAGGCCTAAATCATTGCAAATGATTGGGAATTTAAAGGATAGGATTCCAGCTTAACTTTTTAGGTAGAGGGTCATTTGTCTAAAAAATTTAGTAGAAAAGACTATATTTACACATATTTCTTCAAGGAAAATGACTATTACTTTTTGGGGTAAATGAACACAACACAATATCTGATTCACATTGAGATGAGAAAAACTGTTCTCACTTTACATTGTTGCCACTGGACAAAGAAGTAATGGCTGCCTCTTGAATACTTTCGATATAATGAAACCTAGTTAGGGGAGATGGGTGGTGGCAGTTGAGTTCTCTTTGTCCAGTGGCGGAAATGTTTTCACTGTAAAATCTATATTGCATTTGTTTCCTTTTATTTCTTGCTTCTGAAGTAATTTTATATTCAAGGATTTCAACCATTTTCAGATTCCAAAATTCATTTTTATTTTAGTTAGCTTATTAGCTGCTTATCTCATCATAATTTTAGAATAAACCTAAACCTTTGACTATATACATCTAAATTTAGACCTTAAACTATTAATTAGTCACTTAATTGAATGTGAATCAATAGTATACAGTAGAACCTTTATCTGAACTAACTAGGATCAGAATTTTTTTGGATTAGCCAAAAGTTGGATTAAGCAGGAGAATATGAAAGGGTCATTGGGGAGACAGTTTATTTTCACAAATCTTAAATCCAAGTCGAAAGAGTTTTATAGTCTTTACATTAATGTAAATAAAAACATATATAAAAAAGTATATTTAAGTGACTAGGTTTGTTGTTTATCCACCCTGTTTTCCAAAAATTGTATTCGCATTATCCAGAATTTCGGGATCACAGGAATTCGATCTAATGGGGTTTTATTGTAACACAAACTCTCAATACTCTTGTATACTAACTTATTTTCAATATCAAACTATGTCATTAAATAAACATGATAGAGTTGTAGAAAATGAAGCACAAATAAAATGTAATAGCACTACCATTTATATTTACAAATACTTCGATATTTTGATACCACGTGGCATCTTCCTTGAAAACTGGTAGGAAGATACCATGTGGCATCAAAATGTGTTTGTAATTATGTGGTAGTGCTATTAAATGTCAGTTGTGCTTCATTACTTACAATTATATAATGTTTATTTAGTGACATAGTTAAAACATGCAAAATGCACTTTATTTCTTACATACCAGGGGTTGGCAATTGGTTGATCACAATCGACCGGTCAATCTCGTAACCATTTTCACTCGCTCTCATAAGAAAACTACATCATCACAAAAAGGCAAACTGATCTTACATTATTCGGCTATGAAATATCTTATAATTTAATCAGTCAAGGTAAGACTGCTACCTCTCAGAATAAAGAGAGTGTACATTTTATTTATTTGGTATAAAGGCAAGGACAAAGTATTGAAGGAAATATTGAATTCAAGGAATAAATACAAGATGTATAGAAAAAGAATAATTAAAAGTAGAGTGGAGAGTCGAAGAGTGATCGAGGGACCTTTGATAAATGTAAAGGTCGATCGGAGCCCAAAAAGATTGCCGACCTCTGAGTGGAAGATCAGACCCCCCACCCCCTTTCACTCCCTAAAAGTTAAAGGGGAAAAGTTCTTCTTGTAAGTAAAATATATCCCAAGATTTGGATTGATTTGAAATTAGGCTTTGTGTCTTGTAAATAAAATTAACCTTCTTAATTGAGATTTGATTTTTTTTTTCAATTACACTAGTCTGCATTTTTAAATTTTTTCTCAGATGATTTCTTGAAAGTAAGTGTTCTTGAATATATTTTTTATGCTGATTCTAGAAATGACTTCAATTTTTTTTCCTATCACGTCAGGGTTTTACAAAGCAAGGTAGTTTTGTGTACCCAGTTTGTTGTCCTAATATAATTCCTATAACTTTGAAATCATCACAGATTAGCCATTTGTGTTCTGCATACTGGAAACTTGTCAATAGTACCTCCAGGTTCTCGAATGTCTCTTTAATTTCAAATGAATGGGCCACAGGAATAGACCCATACACATTCCCATCATGCAGTAACATGCTTTTGAGGCTTTTCTTGGATGAGTCAATAAAAAGTTTCCACTGAGTAGGATCATGTCCAATGCCATAGAAGTGCATTAACTCCTTTATGTTATTGTAGTAAACCAAGGAATTGTTATTTGAGAATAGAGGAACTAATTCTTGTCCTCTGTGTCTGTACCATGAAAACTATGTTCCTGGGGCCAGAATATTCTTACTTTTGAGCTGGAGCGAAGTAGTTCTGCAGAATCCTTAGGAAAATTCAGATCACGTACTAGATCATTAAGTTCCCTCTGATAGAACCTTTGTGGAGTAAAGTTGTCTTCAGGCTTGTAGACATCATCACTCTCGGCTTCAGAGATTACATCATGTTCACTTTCAACGTCATCTTCTGCCATGTTTTCTAAAACAACTGGAGGAAGAAGGACAGGCAGGTCTTCTCCATGGGGAACTGGCCTAATGGCTGTAAGAATGCTTGGATACACAATTTGCTTCTTATTTTTCAAATTGCACCCATGAATATTAACTAAACAGAAGTAACAGTCATTAAGGTGGTCTTTAGGCTCCCTCCACACCATAAGAATTGCAAACGATATGCATGTTTTCTTACCTTTTGTCCATAACCTTTACCTCCAACACAATGGCGGCAAACTGTCTTTGGCATCCATACCTTATCCTGGTCATTAAGATTCACTTTAAAATAAGCATAGTAAGCTTTCTTCACAAAGTCTTTTATGTCCATTCTTTGCTTAAGCATTACATACTTTCCACAAATGTAACAAACAACATCAGGATTGTTCACACTTGCGCTTAGACATTGTAATACTACAACTATAACTGCAATCACAATAGCGAAACTCAATGAGAACAACTCTGGAAATGTAAGCGTCTGAGAGTCACAACACTTCCAAGGTCAGACAAGGGAACCAAGTAGCAGCAGTTGTGCCAAACTAAAGGCTTACAGATTTGTATTGCAAAATTTCCCCCCAACAATACGCATTACCTACTGGCACATACTGTATATTGCTCTCAGCGATAAATGTTGGAAGTCAACTTGGGTCCATTGTGAAAAAACTGTATGTGATAGAAGAACATTAAGAACAGTTTTGGAATCAACATCAAAAAGAGAGCCAAAAACACATGTTAGTTTTCAATAATCTGATATCATGCAGACTAGTGTTATTTGACCCATATTTACAAATATAATTCTCCAACAGGGTTTCAAAGACAAACACTCTTGCCAAGACACCCTAATGTGATAAACCAGTGTTTTAAGACACGTGTACCTTCGTGCACTTGGACATGCCAGAACATTTCTTCTTGGGAAATTCTATCTCAAAAGCCTTATTTAGGAGTCAAAAATAAATTTTTAAAAAGGTGAAAATGTGTAATAAATCTTCAGCTTATATAAGTGTACTATGCTTAGGAACAGTTCCTACAACCAAAGAAAGTTTGGTACTTGTTTCATTGACATTTACTTAAAACTGGGGGTGGACCGATCAGTAAAACCTGATTAATGATACTAATTACCAATTTAAAAAATTGGTTAGATTTTCTTCTGTTTTCAATATTGAATACCACAAATGAAACAACAATATTTTAGTAATTTATTAAATAGCCCAATTAAAACATTTGATTAACAGATGTGTAGTAGCAAAACTGTTATTACTTTGTTGTAACACTTTATGAAGCAGAAATAAATTTAGTCCCAAGGGCTAATAAACCATGAACACCGACCCTGAATGAAGTAAGTCAACAAACATCTGCTGCTGTCCAACTCATCTGATTTCGGTGAGCTCCCACTTGCATTATTTTGACATAAGTAAGTTACTACATATTAAAATAGTTGTGTTTTTAATAAGTTTTAATTTTTTGAAAACACAGCTGATTTTATTAAGTTTTCCAAAAAACAAATTTCAGCAATGAAGGGAGTATTTCAATGAGGTCTTTTAGCTTTGTGTTAGGGTATTGTTGATATGTAAACAGTATGAGTGGGCAATGAAAGTAGTGTAATACTTTTATTGTATTAGTTATACATATTTAATAACAGCATTTACCTGCTTCATTGGTCCATTGTCTAAGGCACTCGCAATAGACTAGGCTGCCGATGAAAGAAATTTTGGGGTTTGAGTCCCAGTCAGGTGTACTAATGGTTGTTTTTCCTACATAGTTTTTCACTCTCCATACAAATGCAAGTGCATTTCCTCTGAATTCAACCTTTATAATCCCTAACTCACTATCATAATTAGTACATAAGCAAATAACATAATAGGTACTAAGCCGTAGTGCTCAAAAAAGCAATTACATTTTTTATTCTAAAAATTATGAATAAGACAACAATAATTACAGGTTATTTGTGTAAGAAAAGTCCATATAGGATTCTTACCCTCTACCACCCCTCTCTCTAACTTAATCATGATAATTTCTGATTGAGAGGAAATGGATTTAATTAGAAGAAATGTAGAGAAATGTAGATGTAAAAATGTAAATGTAGAGAGAAAAAAATCGCATTGTTTGTATATTTTGATTCATATAAATTATAAGACATTTTATTTGAAATCCCCCCCTCCCTTTCCTCCATCTTTTGAGGGACCATTTATCTCCCTCCATCCCATTTCCCCTGTTAATAAGTGTGCTCTACTTGAGATGATTAGCTGTGGGTGTTTTGGGATGACAGCTGTTTAATAAACCAAGCAAAGCAGTCTGCCCCGAGGCAAACAGGTCAAGATTGAGAGACCTACTTGGCCACAACTAGTTTCACACTAAAATCAACAACACGACATGAATACCTTGAGCCGGTTTAAAAAACAAAGCTCACACTAACTCTACAAGTGAATACATTTTTTTAACAAAATACTTCAAATATGTGCACGACACAAACTTGTATTTGTTTTGAAGAAGGAACACATTTTGTAAGATAAAGTAGTGATCAAGTTTGAACATTATGTTCCTGTTTTTATATAAATATATATTATATTTGATATTTAACTATAAATAAATACAACAGAAAATTTTTGTTTAGTATATTTGTTGATTTTATATATATATACGTATTTGAAGTAATACAACAGAATTTTTGTTAAGTATATTTGTTGTATGTATTTTTATATATATATATATATAATCAACAAATATTTGTTGTATATATATATATATATATAATCAACAAATATTTGTTGTATATATATATATATATATATAAAATCAACAAATATTTGTTGTATATATATATATATAAAATCAACAAATATACTCGGTGGCGTAGTTGGCTAATGCGCTAGTCGTGTTGAGCTCGACTGCTAAGGACGGGGAGATCGAGGTTCGAATCTCGGTCGGGTGAACTGTGGTTTTTCCTAAATGGTTTTCCACTCTCCCTCTACGCAAATGTGGGTTCGCTTCCTCTAATTCAACCTTCCCAATTCCTAATCTATTAGCGTAATTAGTACTTAAAGCATATAACCCGAACAGGTAGTAAGACGCGATGCTAATATTGTTATTATTATAACAAATATACTAAACATATATATATATTTATATAAAATCAACAAAAATTCTGTTGTATTACTTCAAATATGTATATATATATAAAATCAACAAATATACTAAACAAAAATTCATTACATTAAGTTATTTCATGCACAAGTCACCTAGTGATTACATTACACAAATTAAATTTATCTTTATTTGATATTTAACTATGCATAAATACAACAGAATTTTTGTTTAGTATATTTGTTGATTTTATATATATATAAAATCAACAAATATACTAAACAAAAATTCTGTTGTATTACTTCAAATATATATATAATCAACAAATATACTAAACAAAAATTCTGTTGTATTTATTCATAGTTAAATATCAAATAAAGATAAATTTGTGTAATTTAATCACTAGGTGACTTGTGCATGAAATAACTTAATGTAAATACTGAGTCCAGTTGTTAAAACATGCATGGAAATAGGTAGTTAACTTTATTATAAAAATGATTGTTTTCGACCTTTTGTATTTCTTTATGAATTATTGTTTGTTTTTGTTGTGATAATCACCAACACCAACATTCAGCTTGAGTAAGAATTACAAAACACCACAAGTGCGCCCTTTAAAAATTTGAACCTTGGCTTGTTGGGCCAGAGTCAAGTACGCTAGCACTGAATTGTGTATCTTTTTTAGACTAGTGTAAAAAGAAATAAATAATATATCCTAAAAGTTTACATTTGCTAAAAATCTAGCTCTTTATAACTAAGCCTGCCTATGAATATTAAACTTATGTAATTTTGCATGTATTTATATCATGTATACATATTGTCTAGACATGAACAGGATACAACAATATGGAACTAATCCAAAATATGACAAATGTCACTTGACACTTTTTTATGTTTACTAATTTTTTTTCACTGTCAATGGCAGAGGGGAGCGGGGTAGGATTAAGTCTCTTTCTAAATTACTAATTTGCCTAAAGATATCTTTATGGGGAAAACCTCTTTTTACTTTATGAGGTAATTGTATTATATTTTGGAAGAAGATACAGGAAAGGTGGATAGAAACATATAAAAGGGACGAACACAACATGGCTTTTACAGTGAAAAGAAGAACACATTTTACATTGCTGTGTCATTGGACAAAGATGTAATGGTTGCCTCTTAAAGAAAATTGTTCGTCGCCGCCCAATCCCCCGACTAATGGTTCATTACTAGTCTCAACACGTGGCAGAGGGCCTAGTTGTCACGGGCAAGATGAATGGCGCAACAAAATAAAAGGGGTGCTGCACCTGCATGGACGAGAATCCCAATTAATATCGGTGTTGAACGAAATTGATCACATTGTCAATAACAATAATTCTCAGAAGAAGTTAGAGGTCCAAGTAAGAAAATAATAATATAAGCGACCCAGGAAAGTGCAATATTAACAAGACTTGTCTCCACACTTGTCACTTTACTTCAGTAACCAATTTAAAATCCAATTTTCATAAGAAGAATCTTCTTATCTGATATGCAACTGTGTCTTTTGATAGATAATATCAATATAAAATACTTAATTGGAAAGTCATAACACACATTTTATAGGGAGGTTCAGTATTTGATAGATTATTTGTTCTAGTTTGTTTTTCGAAATTATGAAATCATCAGAATGAAGTTAATTTTAAGGTGTCAAAAGAAGCTAAGACACTTTAAATTTAGTCTTATTAAAAATACTTGGAGTGCTTAGGCCTACTAATAAAAAAATAAACAAAAATGAAATAGTTATATAACTATGAACATTTATCTTACATAAAAATAATATTGATACCTACCTGACAAACAAAATCCTATTGTTGACCTCAGTAGTCTTATGTAAAGTGCTCGTCCCAGGAACTGTTGTTTGTGGGTTCAAACCCAGCCGAGGGCAACACTTCCTTCAGAGAGGAAGTAAACCTACTGGTCCCATGTCAAATAACCCTGGAAGGTATGTGAAAATACCTTTCCCAACAAAATTGGTAGACCTTTTCGCTCTCACTCATAGAAATTCACAGGTACTGATATAATCTGTCGGTTCAGAAAGTGCACGTTAAATAACTCAAATAAATTAATAAATAAATAATCCTGTTTCATACCTCAACATAAGGTCACTCTTCATTATTATTACTATACGCTCACTGTTTATTGAAATAAAATCATATCGCTTTGTATTAATCACATGTAAAACACACACACACACACACACCTTGCATTGCAGACATGTGTGTTAAATCAAATGCACACTGTCTGCTTATCTACAATATTTACACAGCTTGTCACATACAACATTCTCTTTACTCTGTTATGATAAGGCACACTACTTTACTCACCATGTGACAGTACTTGGGGGAATGTGATAAACTACATCTAGTGTCAATTTAAAATATGCTCTTCAAAAGATTTCAAATTAATTCTTCTTCTTGTCGAATAATTTTTAAGTTTATTGTTTGTGTTGAAATATAATGAGAAGCAAACCGGGGTAGATTTTACCCTTCATTATTGTTGGGCATAAATCATGATTGTACTTTCAAACTGTGTATATATTTAATAAATACCTTAGATTTTTTCACAAATCCCTGCATATAAATTGTATTTTTAATAATTTAAAAAGTGATCACCATCCCTCTTTGAAAATCTGAGGTTTAATATTTGCCACAAAGTTGCAAAGTACAATTTTTGAATTATCTTTCAGGTATTTAGTTTTATGTTACATTATCAGTGAGTAATTTTCAAAGGGAAATACATTATCCGAATTGGTGATAAAAATCTTTCATTTCTTGATATTGTCTTGTAGTGTTTTGCTTTGCAGACACATTTATAGTATTGTATTTAATTATATGATAACCTGCTTAGAATATACTAATACATTTAGTTATTAATAAAACTTAGTCCTATATTTGATAAACTATGTCGGTGCCATATTCATATTAATAATTTATACTAATACACTTTTTTCCATCCTGTAAAATATTTTAGCACTAAATATTTGAGGTTTGTTTATCAACTTCTTAAACCAAAAGGACCCTTAAGTAAAATTTTACACGTATCTGCTCCAAGCAGTTATCTGGTTTCTTAGTGACTATATCTTATCAGATCTTGTAGCGACACATGCATGTAAGGCTTATCTTTGAGCAAACCTTCACTTAAGCGGCACACTCAGTGATGTGAGTAATGTGTTTTTAATTGTTGCAGGTAATTAACAACGTATAGTGACCGATAACGTTAACCACCTTTACTTTAATGTATGCCACTTTGTTTATGGTTCCAGGAAGTGATTTGTGATTGGTCCCCTCTTGTCAGTGAGCTGTGCTTGTGAACAATAATAATCTATCAAGATGGTGGATTTGAACATTAATAAAGATCTTCTGCCCATGAAAGCACACTACTTTCTTTGGAATGCAGGTATGAAGGCTAAGATTTGTGGGTTTGCAGGGTATGTAGGGTAAATAGGATGAAAATGCACCAAAATTCACCTCAAGAAAGAATTACAAAATACCACAAGCATACCCTTTAATAATTTGAACCTTTACTTGTTGGTACAGAGTCAAGTACATTATCTCATACTAAAGTAAAGATATGAAAAAATACAATTATTTGTATATTGTAACAGTAAAAATAAATGTTTTATAATAATTGGTGTTTTTGTGCATGTTTATTATTTAGCATGTTTAAGAAGAGTTGACCTACAGGGTGCACATGTTATAGTATGGTCTTGTAATGATGATTTTGGTCATGTAATGAGAATGGAATAGGGAATAATCCCAAGGAGAATGATGGAGATGACTTATGTAGGAAAAGGACATTAAGGTAGACCAATAAATAGGTGGGAGGAGCAGATAACAGCAAGTGTGTGAGTGAGAGGAGAAGAATGAAAGCAAATAAAGACTGGTGGAAGAAAAGAGAAATATGGATGCATTTAACTAAACCGAACTGGTCACAGGCTGGAAAAGGTTGATGTTGAATTGTTGAGTAAATCTATTTGGTGATACCCGCCTCGGTGGCGTAGTTGGTTAACGCGCTTGTCGTGTTGAGCTCGACCGCTGAGGACGGGGAGATTGAGGTTCGAATCTCGGTCGGGTGAACTGGGGGTGGTTTTTCCTAAATGGTTTTCCACTCTCGCTCCACGCAAATGCGGGTTCACTTCCTCTAATTAAACCTCCCCAATTCCTTATCCATTAGAGTAATTAGTACTTAAAGCGTATAACCCGAACGGGTAGTAAGACGCGGTGCTAAATATTATTATTATTATTATTATTATTATTTGATGATGCCCTTAGTCATATCATAATCATCATAACCATCAACTGATGCTCTTAGTAGTGTTCCAATAGAGTACTGATTTGTTCCAGGTCTGGCCCCCGTGATTCCATTTATTCCCATTTATGCCCGACAGTTGGGTTTCTCGAGTCTAGCTGTAGGAACGATCTACACCTTCTTGCCGATCTTCAGCTTGGTCTCCAAACCTTTTTTTGGAGCTGTGGCGGACCACTTCCAGCTCCAGAAGATATTGTTTTTGACATTTCAAATCATCACCGCACTCGTGTTCTTCAACATCCAGTTTATTCCGGAACTTGACAAGTCGACTGACCTCATGATGGACTGTGACTCACTCACATACTTTAAGAAGTGTGTGATTGGCCCTGTCGATCATGTCACACTTGCCAAACTTCAAGCAGAAGAAACAATCTCATGCAAGGTATTTGGTGACGTTTATAGTTTTATGTATATCCTGCATTGGTACAGTCATATTTGACAAACTCTAAAATTCTATCTGACTTAGACTTTGATTTATCTAGAGCTTTTGGTTAGTTTATAATGGAGTTTTTCTTAATATACCTAGTTCAGCAAAGTTATTTTTTAGAATCAAGTTCAATACCTTAGCTCATTCAGTAGTGTGTCTGTCTACTATGACTGATAAAATGTGGATTTCCTCTTCCACAGTGAGAAATTAACATCTGGGGGCTGGGTGTTATGTCTGTTTGATATGTCTATTTAGAAAGTGCACATTAAATACCTATAATAGCAAACAGAACCAGGCAGAAATTACCAATTTATTTTAAATGATCAAGACCACCTGAATGCGTATAACCCGAACAGGTAGTAAGACGCGGCGCTAATAATAATAAGACCACCTGACCAATTTTTTAAGCCAAGCTTAACCTTATGAATGTATTTTCAACTTTGGTCATTTAGTAATTGCACAATACTATGTTTGGCTGTCGGACTTTGCATCCAACATTTACATTATACATTAATGTTCCCATGGAAAAAATCTAAAATGATTGAGTTAAATTTTATAATAATAACTTAATTTACCATTTTCAGACTGAATATATTAATCATGTTTGAAATATAGCTTTTTGTAAATTTTATCTATTTATTTAGTATCTAAATTTACATAATTATGCAAAGTAAAATATTTCTATCCAACATTAAACTTTTTTTTTAATATTCCAATTTAAATTTGATATGGAAATATCTCATATTATTTGATTCAACTCTTCTTCAAAGTGAATATCCCTAAGAATTCGAGGGTCTCATTTGAAATTGAATTTGAGCAAACATAAACATTAAAACTGTTATTTTGTTTATAATCATTTTGATAAATGCTCTTGTGGCAGATAAAACAACGCAACTGCCCTCATATTTTTTTACTAACCATTCAAGTTATACGCTTATGTACTAATTACACTTCACATTTGCATGGAGAGAGATTGGGAAACCATTTGGGGAAAAAACACTCTGTACACCCAACCGGGATTGATCCAAGATCTCTCCTTCACCGGCAGTCTAGTCTCTTACAAGAGTAGCGCCTTATACCATGTGGCCACTGAAAGGTGTACTTTTTTTTTTTAAGTTTTGAAATTCAATTGAATATTTATAGGGTTTGGACTGTTTTCACAGTTTTTTTTTATTGTGTGTCCTTGTTAAGGTGATGTGTGATGTGACAAACTCATCTTTCTACGAGGAACTATGTGCTCAGTGGAGGGCCCCACAGTTTTGTTTTAGTGCTCTACATCAGAAACCTCCAAGTAATAACTCAACACAAATAATTCCATTCCAAGCTCAACTAGCCATGGCTCACACCATTCAGGTAAATTACCATACTATCATGTAAATTAATTTTAAAAAAGGAAGGAAATATAAACTAATTAAGTGAAAATTGAGTAAATAAAGCCCACCTACGGAAAGAGGAAAAAAATGTGGGCATAATATAATACACAAATATGACATCTTCCTTTCTTCTGGCTTCTATAGTAGTAGAAAAATGTCACACACACACACACACACAAAGTTTATATATTTCGGTATTATTGCCTTTAAAAAAATCCGGTAAAAGTGAAGAAAAACAATATAAAAAACATTAACCTATTTCTTTTTGAAATAGAAAAAAGTGCTTAACACACTGGGATGAACCTTTGTTGTAGTAAAATAAAATTTCTCATGTTTGTCTGTAGTAGTGCTATAGAGCTATTTATATGAAAATGAGAGCTTTACTTAAATATCTAAAAAAAAAGAGATTAGTTCAGTTCTCACTACGGCACCAGGACAATTTATTCAAAATGAATTGTGTTTTGGGCCAACTTTGAATGTCTTGGGTTATAGAACGTGACTTGTTTTAACTCCTCAGGATGAATCGTGCCTCTTCTTTCGCGTGCATGATGTGGTGTTCCCAGACAGTAGCTCTCACGTGCCCTATTGCAACAACTTGAGCTCTTTCTTGTGCAGTGTAGACTGCCACGGCTCAGCGGTGCTCACAGAGGTGATCACGCAGAACTCACCCGATGAGTCTGCCACCTCCTCCTACCAGTTCTGGATCATCTTTGTCCTCCTCATCTTCAGCACCACTGCCTCAGCCTCAGTCATCAGCGTCGGGGATACCATTTGCTTTAAAATGCTTGGTGAGACCATTTACAATTGGACAGGGATTCTCAAACATTTTGGACTGAAGGAGCCATTGCACCAGAAAAAAGATATGCTGAAGCACTCATAGAAAAAAAATTTACAAACATATTATGTACATTTAATAACCATAGATAGTTAAATTGCCAGATGACCTGCTGAGGCGGAAACATCCAATTACGATGATGATGATGATGAAAACAAATGGAAAACATCACATGTTCTGGCTGCACCTTTTGCAAATGTCCTTTATTTAGATTTAAAAAAATTGGTAATCCTAATTACTGATGCTGTTTTATAGTGTGAAAAACAATTAAAGAATATTCTAAAATTGCTTCAAGGAGCTTGCGATAAATATGGAAGAGCACAGTTTGAAAAAAAAAGATGTAGTAGAACACGGTGCATTTCACCACCTTTTTGGGTTGAACACATATGTAATAATAAAGCTAATGTGTTAGCATTAAGGAAGATTGAATTTGGATACTAATAGAGCGATTAAGGAAAATCACCACCAATACACCTGATTGGGATTCAAACTCAGACCAGTAAATTGTTAGCTGACTAATGGGAAACTTTTGTTCCAGGTGACAAGCCTCAGAGGTTTGGCCACCAGCGCCTGTGGGGCGCCATAGGGTGGGGCATGCTATCTATCTTAGCAGGATATCTCATAGACAAGTTCAGTAGTGGGCATGTCACCAAGAACTACATGCCCATATTCTACCTAAGCACTATCATGATCATACTCGACATGGTAGCATCTTCAAGACTCAAGGTCAGTTGGAATGTCGTTGTTGACATTATATATTATCAGCATCTCACCCATTGGAACTGCTGGGTGCATGATAATTAATATACCATGCCTGGATTCAAACCCTGTCCTTTATCACCAGACAAACTGAGCTTAACATTTAAATGTGGTGTGGCTCTAGTTGTTTTGGAAAATATAATTCGTCAATAAGTGATAACATATATTGTTTTGATTTGAATGTTCAGGTAAATTAATGTTATTGGGTATGGTTGCTAGAGTTGTTCTATAACTATCATGAGCTAACATTAGTCAGAATCATAATAGCCCCAAAAACAAATTCTGATACAAAATTGAACAAATCTAAAACTTGAAACTAATTAAGATCTTTGAATCTTGAATATCCTAAAGCTTTGCGGTATTCCACGAAATTGAAGATTCAAAGAACCCATCCCTAATATATATGTTGTATCTCTATGAATCACCTCATGTCACACAGTACAGTCAGGCGATATTATCGGCCAGCATTGTTCGTGATGTGGGAAGACTTCTGTCTGAGCTGCGTGTTGTTATCTTCCTGCTGTGTTGCATCTTTATCGGCCTGTCCACTGGTCTCCTCTGGCAGTTCCTCTTCTGGTAAGAACACTCCGCTATTAAACAAACATCACATTGACGGCTAGGTGGGATTATCAAGTATTAATATTAGAGATTTCATGGTTCCTGTTTCTCTTGATTTCATTTATTTAATTTTAACCTCAATATTTTGATTCTTGATTTGAAATCCCCACGTTTTTCTTGGTTTCATTTATTTAATTTTAATCTCAATATTTTTATTCATGATTTCAATTTTTTTCCGTGCATACAATCTCACATTAAAAATAGGCTATGTTATTTATTTAAATAGCATGTTAAAAATACAACTAAATGTGTGAATAGTAGGGGTGTGCGAGTACTTGAACATTTGAGTTCAAGTTGATTTAGTAACTGCTCCAACTCGACTCAAAGATTTTTTTTACAAAACTCGATAAATCTTAGTACTTGGAATTTTCAATCTTTTCCTTGAAAATCCCTACGCTGATTAATTTAATTTTGAGATGTAATTTCATAGCTAATAAAAGTCCCTCAATATTTCCTTTTGTATAATTTAAAAAAATTGCACAATTATTTCTAAAAGTTGACTCATTTTATTTGGATTTATTATATTATACCGATGTAGGCTATATTAATTGAGTAGTTGGCTTATTAATATAAATAAAGATAAATTAACATATTTTAAGTATTTCTCATTCATGGTACACTCTAACTTGAAACATGGTGGGTTTTTGTATATACACCAAGATCGAGCAACTATTTCTTTTTTTTTGTCATGAAAACAAAGCACTGTCAAATTTTGTGCCGTCTTGATAGTCCATTCGCAACCTACCATCTTGAGGAATATCATTGGAGCATAATCAAAGTACAACCAAAGCCTGTTTGAGAGCAAATTTTGTTGCGGCTAACTTTATTACATCATTTATTGGAATTGAGTTGCTCGATTGTCCTATCAAGCAAATCAGTCTTCGACTTAACTTCTACTTAAAACTTTATAAGTCGTATTCTTTCATATGATCCTAAATGCAGGCGTTGAAATGAAACAGCAAAAATCAACTAATAATATTCAAGAAAAAACTAGCTAATTTCTAAATTTTGCTGTTTTGTTTTAACGTCAGAACCTTCATTTTCTGGGATTTGAGAACTAAGAATTGAGATGTCTGAAATCGTAACATTGAGATTTATTCTTGGGGTGGGGTCAGAATTCAAGGTCATATAATATGTAATCCAAGTTCAGTGACCAGTAACCTCCCATTAAATGAAAACAACATGGTTCTAATTGAAGATTATTGATCCCCAAAGACTGGGTATGTACCCCTTGTAGTTTTTACATGGTCCTAGGTGCCAATAACCCCACTCATATATAGCCAATACTTTTAAAATTGTCTCTTTATTTTTTTTAGCACCGTGTCTTACTGCCTGTTTAGGCTATATGCATATGTCCTAATTATGCTAATAAGTTAAGGATGAGAAGGTTGGATTTAGAAGAAATGTACCCTAATTTTCTTGGTGGGGGAGTGGAAAAGTTTTTTAAACACCCTCAGTATGTCCAATAAAAGATTCTAACTACGATCTCCCTGTCATTGGAATTCTAGTCTAACATGAGAGTGATGCCTTAAACCATATGACCACCAAGGCAGGTGCCTTTATTTTAATTGAAAGATTGTGGGAATCTATATTAGTGTTGCTAATTGTATTAATTATTTAAAATGACTGTGCAGGCACCTGGAAGATATATCTGCAGATGTTGATCAGCCATGGATGAAAACACTTGAAGGCCTGGTGATGGGAATACGGTGTTTTGGAGGAGAACTGCCATTCTTCTTTCTCTCAGGTAAAGTTTCTTATTTGATTTTATGAACACAACAATAGGAAAAAGGCATAGGTTTTTAATATTATTCTTTATTTGTAATATTTACCACAAGGGCTATTAACGACTTTATTCAATAGGTAAGGATTAGCGAGGTGGAAAAAAATAAAATGATAAAGTATATATGGGCAACCATACCCAGGTCCCCGAACAAAATTCAAACCTCTACTTTTCCCTGCATGTCAAACACCTTAAACTGCACAGTCACTAGTGTAGGTGTACTCATATGCACCATTTTAAGCACAGAATTTTAAACAGTTAAATTGCCTTAAACATTAAATAAATGTCATGCACATATAAATTATAGATCAAGATGTTGCTTTAACAATAGGTGTTCACACCACAGTTCATTGGGGTGTGTACTGTGCATAATAAAAAACGCCCCTGGAGTGAGGGGGCTCAAGGCTGTAGATATGACAGTAAAAAGAAGAGAATGGGGAGAATAAACATTTCAAGTAGTGAGAACATTATCCAAACTCATCAAAAAAAAGAAGAAAATAAAGCTTGGTTAGCAAATACAAACTTAAAAAATTAAATAAATAATAAGATAACCTTATTAAATAGCCGTCTTAATACCACCACCACCTGACACCTTTTAACAAAAATCTACTGTGGCAAAAACAAATGCAAGGAAAATGATTATAAATATGTATGGATAAAGAATGTTAAGATTTATGTGCTCAAGAGTGATGGTGAAATCAGCTTTAAGATAGAGGCAGTAGTGTTGGAATGTTGGTATTATTTTATGGCTAGTTACGGTTGTTTAGTGTAACCATTCTTTAATCGTGTGCATGCGCAGCACATATCTTTAACAGACAATAGACAGTCGAGTCATGTTCGTTATAAATTTGGGATGCACATCCGTGACTTCGTCACTTGTAATTTTATTGTGCTGACTAATGTTTGATTAATTGTGTTATCTTGTTTGTTTGGTTCACTTGACCCAGGGAAATCTTTCTCTAACATGAAGGTGACCTAATTAAAATTAATAACAAAATAAAGTGTGCCCATTTAGTTTAAATTAGCATGTTCTTTGTTTGGTTTTTTGTTTTGCAATATATTGTAAATATGATCAAGCAAATTAAAAGTGACGATAGTGTTGTCAACAAAAACATAATACAACTATACAAACAAACAACCGACAAAGATGAAAATGAAGATATAACAACTATTGAAGACGATATTAGGACTTTGCAGTGTTAAGAATATGACGATCCGAATGAATGGTCCGAACTATTAGCATGCGCGGTACAGACTAAGAATAATCTTTATATTATTCACCTTAATATAAGATCCATAAACACACATTTTGATGAACTTATTACTTAACTGGGAAATGTTATTGGTAAAATAGATATTATAATACTTACAGAAATAAAATCAGATGATATGCAGGTTATTCAATATAATATTGAAAATACCGAGACAATAGGCCCAAAAGTTATGGGGAAAGTGTAATTATGTACTATAGAAATAGCTTTGAGACAACCATATTAGAAAATAAAATGTTACTCTGCGAATATAAATTAATTAAAATTAAGTTAAATGATAGCTCCAAAATGAATATACTAGGTATCTACAGATCCCCAAAGGGGGATAAATACACTTTTATTCAGAATATTAGTGATATAATTGATTAGTTCCATTAAATGAACAAATAGTTTTGGTAGGTGATATAAATATATACATATTAGATGTAAATGGCATCACAATAGAAAGTTATAACAATATGCTTGCTTCTCTTGGCTTAGAATATACAATTAATAAAGCTACAAGGGAAGACATATTGGAAAGTAGGGTGGTTAAATCGTGCCTGGATCACATATATCTTTGAACAACCAGACAAATAAGCAGTATAATAAAGACTAAAACTCTTCCAAATATAATACAATTATCTCATAAAGCGAAAAGAGGTTTTCCTTATAGAGTTATATTATATATTCACATCCATGTCCTTTTCCTGTGTTTGTCCTTTTTGTTATATCTTTTATTTGTTCCTATCTATGTGTTCTATTATTCTTTACCATTTTACTTTTTCTCCTCTTTTGTGTTTTTTGGTTTTCTCTTTTAGGAAGTTGCGTTGCGCGTTTCACACTCCTCCCTGATGAGTTCCGATAGAATGAAACCTAGGTCGGGGGATTGGGCGGTGACGATCAATTTTCTTTAAGAGACATCCATTACCTCTTTGTCCATTGGCAGCAGTGTAAAGTGTGAACTGTGTTCTTCTTTTCATTGTAATGGCCATATTGTGTTTGTCCCCCTTTTATATGTTTCTATCTACCTTTCCTGTACCTTCTTCCAAATATAATACAATTGATCATTATATAGTAGCATTAGAAATGGAATCCAACCAAAATAATGATTTTTATAGTAAAACTAATAATAGATCTATTTTATTGGATAAACTTGATGAGAATTTAGTTAAAATTTAACTTGAAAACGTCAGTTGGGATGAGTTACAAAATTAAGAAAATTTTGAATCATTATATGCAAACATTGCTGAGATATTTAATGGCATATTTGATAGCTCCAAATATAAATATAATCCTGTTGGAAAACACATACAAAATAAATGGATAACACCAGATGTGGTCAGAGAAATACACCACAGATATCAATTATTTTGGAATTAAAAAAGTGGCCCATCTGCAAATGTCTATAAAATAGAGTACCAAAGAAAAAGAAACTTTGTCAGTAAATTAATTTTTAGGAAAAAAAAACAATTATATTATCAAACCGAATTAAACAAAATGAGTAGTAATATTAATTAAACAAGGTATAAAATAAATTAAATTCGGGTAGAAAAAGTAAAATGACAATTAATGAAGTAATAAATACACATTTAGGCAAAATTGAAAATATTGCAAATAATTTTTGTGAAATATTCAAAAGCCAAGTCACAAAACAACAACAACAACAACAACATACTTGAAATATACAACTAGACAAAACAAATGATTAAAATGATTACCAAATTCAAAGTATGTTTATACCTAGGGCTACATGTTCCAAAATAAAATCCATTATTGATAAATTAGATATAAAAAAAAGCCAGGGAATAGATAAAATCAGAATTAAAGACTTGAAAACTATCAACAGCCAATTTATCCCGTTGATTATAAAACCAATTAATTTAAGTATACAATAGGCTGTAAGACCGCAAAAAATTAAAATCGCCATTATCAGACCAATTATAAAAAAAAGGAAGCACTTAGATTATAGAAATTAAAAACCTATATCATTTCTACCAGTTTTAGACAAAATAATGGAAAGATATGTTGCCAACTACTTGATAAATTATTTAGATAAATATAAAATAATTGACCAAAGACAAAATACAGATTACAAAAAAACAAAAGTACGGAAATACTTTTACACACTTTTACTAATCAAATGCTAGAGAAATTAAACGAAAACAAACACATAGCTATAGCATTTATAGACATGTCAAAAGTGTTTGATTTGTTAGATAAAGATATTTTACTAGAATCACTTTATAAAATTGGTATCAGAGGTAATATTTACGAATGGTTTAAAGATTACTTAACAAATAGGAAAATAATAGTTAAAATAAACAATATAGAAAGTGAAGAATTGGGTATAAATATTCTTGGGGCAATACTATATACTAAATCTATACAGAAACAAATTCAAACTGTATACAGAACTGTTGTATATTTATGTATGCTGACGACAATGCTGTATGCGGTGCACAAAAATATAGATAGAGCTAAACAAATGTTGCAGGAAGACTTTAATAGAATACAAAACTGGACTCACGATAATAAATTAATAATCAACTTTTAAATAAATGCAAACAATGCATATCAGACTACCGCATGCTATAAAGTATAAATTAGATATAAAAGGTCATTACTTAGATTGTTTACATAACTGTGTAATTGTTCAACATTAATGCAAGTTGAGACATATAACTATCTTGGGCTAATGATTGATTCTCATATAAAATGGAATACTCACATAGTCATATGAGTAGGAAGCTAAGAGCGGGAAGATTAATATATGTATACTAAAACAATATGTTACATTTGATATTCTAAAAATAGTGTATCATCCGCTAATATAATACCATCCAGGCTATGGTATTACTTCCTGGGGAAAACAAGTAATCTATCAATTAAGAAATATTCAAACTAAGGTTCTTAAAATAATGAGTCAAAATAACAATAGTACCAAAATCATGAATAAGGAGTGGAAACCATTAATAGTAAAACCATGTATAACTATAAAATAATAATCCAGTACTACTACTCAGAAACATACAAAGTAAGACAGACTCACAGTCACAACACCAGGAAATGACAGTACAAAATACCTTTATATATAAATAAATACGGAAAACAACACATGGAAATAATAATAATACCGACACTTTTTAACATGATACCGGATACCTTTCTGGGAATATATAACATATCTCACGTTAAAATAGAAATAAAAAATGGCTAATTGGCCCACAGATTTAATGAAATAATAATACTAGAGTGACTAATATGACAAATAAGCTATGAAATGGACTCGAGACTGGTTTTCAGAAATTAAATAAAATATAAAATGTAATAGAACTAAGGAACTTAATTAAGTATTAGAATTATGTTAGTTGTAAGAATAGACTTAAAGGAATGAAATGTTTTTATTATATATTTACACAATTACATGTGTGTATGACATTTATGGTGGGGCACCAGCTGACAAGCACATCGTGCTTAGCTGGACCATGTTTAGTGATTTAAAATATGTACTCCTGATACAATAAAAAAAACTTCTATTAATACTTTTTTAAGAAAAATGAAACAAAAAAATCGAAATATTAAACTTCCTAAAAGATGAAACAAGAAAACACAAAAGGGAGAAAAGTAAATTGGTAAAGAATGATAGGACACTTAGATAGGAGTTGCGGTATGCATTTCACACTCCTTCCCAATAAGTTCCGATATAATAAAACCTAGGTAGAGGGATTGGGCGATAACGATTGATTTTCTTCAAGAGGATGCTATTACCTCTTTATCCAATGGCAGCACTGTAAAGTGTGAACTGTGTTCTTCTCTTCATTGTAATAGCCATATTGTGTTCATTCCCTTTTATATGTTTTTAGTCACCTTTCCTGTACCTTCTTCAAAATATAACAAGATACCTTTAAAAGTGAAAAGAGGTTTTCATTAAAGTGATATATTATTATAATAAATCACATCATTATAATTAACTGAAGAAACCAATTCTTGTTAAATGTATACTAACCTAAGTGAGCTGAAGCACTATTGAGTCAATGTATTTCTTGTTTAGTTTTCACATGCTCCGAAAGATCGCTGGCTTTGTTTACATTCATTTCTACAACATTCTAAACATTTTACATAAATAAATTTGGTGGTGCTTAGTGATATATACAAAATCTATTTTAAAACTTAAAGAGCAAATCTTGGAATTAGATTAAAACACAGACACATTTTATTTAAATATATATCTATATAACCAGTGAATGACTAGTAGGGGAAGAGGAGTTAATTCTCGCCTCCCTGAGTATCCGACCTGATCCAGATCATCTCACCCTTCGGGGTGTAGGGTTAGAGCTTTTTAGGTACCAACCTAGAAACTGCCATGGGCCTCGATTTCCAGGGATGTTGAACCGGCCGATGTACCAGACTGATAGTGTTCTAGCACGCTAACATATAAGGATAACCTACCTTTGGCTGGTACAAAATTGTATCACTACTGCACCATTTTGTGTTTAACAATCATATGCTTTTTTCTGTAGTTTATGCCGATGAAAATCAATTGCTTCCTGAATTTTCACTAGAAAATGTAAAAAGTAAAAAAATAAATTCATTACTGCTTGTGCATGGTGCTATTTTCTTTGTTTAATTATATCCGATAATCTCTATATTCTTACAACTAAATGTATATCCAACTACCTAAAATCCAAACATGTAGAAAATATAATACATGTAGTAAAGGATTATTTGAGAATATGATGACAGCCTTTTAATCTTTCACATTTGGGTTATACATAAATAGTTTATTAAAAACCCAATACGAGAGTTTTGATAAGGAACACGGTATTTTATGAACAAACCCCAAGAACTTCTCTTGCCCTGTCAAGAATACCCATTACTAATATAATTCCTTCCTAATGTTTTCAGGCCGTATACTGAAGATGATAGGTCACATCCATGCCATGTCACTCGTGTTGGCTGCATTCAGTATTCGCTTCTTCCTGTACGCTGCTTTGACTAACCCATGGTGGTGTCTGCCAATAGAACTGCTCCAAGGCATCACGTATGGTATATTCTACACGGCCATGGCCTCCTACGCTAACATAGCAGCGCCCCCAGGCACAGAGGCTACAGTTCAGGGACTTGTTGGAGCAGTCTTTGAAGGTGTCGGTAAGTAAAAAATGGAATTGTCTGCACCATTAAGAGTACTTTTATTAAATCTAATTTACTGTAAGGATCATCTTACTTTCTTCTCACTCAAAGGAATATTCCTTAAAAATTCCAGGCCTAAAACAAAAGTATTAAATAATTATTCTTCACTAAATTTCATTTTCGGCACTTATTTTAAACTATCAAAAATAAACGATGGGAACTTTCTCACCAATAAATAACCAAATCTAGGCACCCCCTTATCTCAACCTTAGATAACCAACTCACCTTTTCTTTCAAGTAGGCATACCCACACCAGTCAGTCATTTTTGTATAAACAATATTAATAAATACTCACTGATAATTTAATAACTCATTAAATAAATAGAATAGAAATACAACATTCTATCCACCCACCAAGAGACAACTTTGAACAGGCAACTATAGAACCCAATAAATAAATAAAAAATCAAGAAACAGGCAACAACAGTATCTAAGTGAACATGATGTATCTAGCTCTAGCCAGGAAGCCATAGTCCAATCTGTGTTTTATTCTCTTCTGCTGAACAAGGGGACTGGTGTACCCCCAAAATTTCATAATTATGTGTTTTTAATTGTGCGCTTCTAAGCCTACAGTTTTCTAGTAAGTGTGTAGGCCTTATCCTTCTATACTCTTTTCAATGTTTAATTCATTTACCTAAGAATTTTGCTTATGGATATTAATTTTTAACAGTTCAAAATGATAATAATCGACAATGAATTGAGTATTTTAGCTGTTAATATCTTTATTGGTGAATCCTTGTAATTGTCGAAGCCAGAATTTTTCTAAGCAAAGTTGAAGCCGATATTTTTTTTCGAATCCAATTCCAAGCTTCGCACACCTTTAATTTTAACTGTGAACTTTTGGGCCTATATTTTTCTGGTAAGTATATAGACATTAATCTTCCATCCCAAATACCCAAATAACACACAATAGTATAGCTCAGAAAACCAAAACATGACAAAACATATTTTATCTCAAAGCAACAATGAATGTGTGAAAAAGTTGTTGTCTTCTAAAACAATGAAAACCAAGGATCATAATTAAGACTTGTAAGATTACCAACTGATATACAAACTTGAATAAACCAAATAAGTAGAAACACTGATTTTTGGTCAGTAAAATGATTGAATGTCGTTAAATACAGTTGTATTTCAGTATAAAAATTTGGTAAATAATATATATTTTTGGGATAGAAATGTTAAAAAACTTACTCAAGTTTAGGTGGTATATTGTTATGAATAGAAAAACTTTTTTTAATCCATATAAGCCTACTAGATATACAACTTGTTAGTTAACTACTTATATAATGTAGATTTACTTCTTATTATTTAAAAAAAAATTATTATTGAGAAGCCAAACAATAAAGGCAAAGAATGATGAATTTTGCTATTGAGAAAAAATTAGTTTCGTGTTAATTTACATTTAAAAGAACAAAATTGACCCTGAATCAAATTTAAAAGGTCAAGTAGTCAATTTCATGAAATTATAGAACTTTTGTTCTATTTTACCTATGTAACATAATTTTAAAAAAATGCTACAATCAACTTTAATGTGCTAAGTAGTATTTTGTAAAAACACGCCTCATAAAATTTTGGTATGTCTGAAAATTAGCTAAAGGCCTACTCTTAAATGTAATTTTAAAGTCTATGTATATTTTGTTGTTGTAGGAATGTCTCTGGGTAGTCTCCTAGGAGGTGTGCTTTACAACTTGTATGGTGGGGGTAAAGCATTCTTAATATACGCCATAACATCTTTAATTTTGTTCCTAGCACACGTCTTAGTACAATATTTCCTCAGTAAATCTCCGCAGCACAAAATTGTGTTTAATGGTAAGTTGAAATACAAAAAAAATTGACAAAGTTTATTTGTTTAATAAATATCCTATAAAAAAGTTAAATTTATATTAACTTTATAATTAACATTATTTTTCAAATACAAGTCTTCTCTTATAATAAATTACTCTCTTTACTAAATTATTTTCTAAAATGTTACATCTCCTCAAATTAAAAAAAAGTAATTAAAAATTACCTTGAAAATTAACTGTTTTATTGTTTTATTCACCAGGTATGACCACAAGATACACCTCACCAAAAGATGCCATCTCGACAATAGAAGAATTTGATGAAATTAATTGATAATTAATTATGTGTGTTGCATTCTTGTGGACTTCATGGAAGAACAAATCTAGTGTTTGAATACTCTTCCCACCACCTAGAGCAGCGGTTCTTAAACATCTTGTCCTTAGGAGCCCTTTCACATCCCTAGTAAAAATTATAGAGCCCCAAAAAAACTTTTTGGTGGGTTCTTATCTATTGATGTTTACCACAATAGAATTTAAAATTTTAAGAAATTTTGTATAATTTAATTATAAATAGCCTTAAAATCAATGAAACCATTATTTGTTAATCATAATATTTTTTTAGTGAAAATAGTGACTTTATTTAACTGTTTATTTTCATATATTTAATATTTTGCCTTAATTTGAAGTCCGGCCCCACAAAGGTTCCAAGTCTTAAGAATCCCCAGGTCTCTGAAGAGGACATTTGAGAAACGATGGTCTAGAAGTTCAAGCCTCTGATAGATATCCTCTATCGAGTTTTAACTTTTGAAGAAAACATTCCATGCTGTTATTTATTACTCGTCTTTTGGCCCCCTGATGTAGTGGTCAGTGCACCTGGCTACAAATTTAGGGGGACCCCGGTTCGATTCCCAATTGGTACCTTGGGTATTTCTCTCTTAAGGGGAATTATCCCAGTGGTCACCAGAGGTTGGTAAATTAGGCTTAAGTTAGGTTACCTTCATCACTTCATTTCATTGCTAGTACATGTAAACAACCTCCATAGGTGTACCCTGGGAAATGCTTTGTGCCACCAGCGTGTCGAATAGGCTAAGTACAGGCGACTGAACTGGATACCATGTCCCTGCCGGTCATTAATGGCATATGATTAAATATATATATCAACACGAAACTAGTGCGTTAGCCAACTACACCACCGAGACAGGTTATTGTAGTTGTAAGACTATTTTTATGTGTTTATGTGTGTGTATATATATATATAAATAACCCGTCTCAGTGGCCTAGTTGGCTAATGTGCTAATTCCGTGTTGAGCTAGACTGCCGAGGGCGGTAAGATCGAGGTTTGAATCTTGCTCTAGTGAACTGTGGGTGGTTTTTCCTAAATGGTTTTCCACTCTCCCTCCACACTTATGCAGGTTCACTTTCTATTCATTCAACCTTCCCAATTCCTAACCCATTAGCATAATTAGTACTTAAGCATATAACACGAATGGGTCGTATGACGCGGTGGTAATTATTTATTTTACAACTTCAATACAATAAAGCCCCAACTATTTGAAATAGTCATATGATGTATTACTTACCCTGAAAATAATTATTTGAATAAAAGAACACCTGTTTTGCAATTCTAATGGTCGAATGACACATTTAAACTTGGTTGTTCACCCATTTGATTCACAGAACTCAGGTATGTTGGCACCAAATTTGAATGTGAAATCACCAGAATTTTCTTATTTTTAGCTAATTGTAAATCAAGGTTTATCTAAAATATCAGACGAAACAAATTTTACATGCAGATGTGTGAGGCCAAACTCCCTACCTTGTATTTTAGGTTGAGAAAGTGGGTTGACACAAACTATAAGGAAATTTTTGTTTTTATTGCCACAACACTGCTGGAGGCTAGAAACAAACATCCATTTCGGAACATTAGTCAAGTGAGCCTATTCTTCACACCCTAAAATTTCAAAAGGTCATGTCATGAGACATATCTAATTATTTTGAGCATGCTCCATTTTACGAACAAAGAACATCCCCATAAAGATGACAGCCTAGACAAAATTAGAATTGTTGATCACTTCAAAAATGTTCTGACACCGTTTGCTAATAATGTATGTATTGATGAAAGGAATGTTTAGTTTTATTTAAAGAGCGGCTTGTTTCAAATAATGCCTACATAAAACCAAAGCTGCACTGGTTTGGGATCAAACTGTTTGCATTATGTGATTGTAAAACTGGCTATATTTTGGACTTTATTACTTACACAGTGTCAACAAGTGAAATCATTGATGAATATAATGTTGGTGTATTAAGTGCAGTTGTCACAACAATGTTGAAAGACTACCTTGATAACGGGCAAATTTTATCTATTGATAGCTGGTACACGGATTCAATTTTTTTTAATTCATGACTAGGTCACAAATGCATGTGGAACTGTAAGAAAAAATAGAAAAGTTATGCCTGTCCTTAATACTAAGCTGAAAAAAAGAGACTTGAAAATTAAATGCACTACCAAAATTATGGCCTTGAAATAGCACGACAGGAGGGCTGTGCATTTTCTCACACCCTAGCACAAAAATGTTTTTCAGGCCATTGGAAAGAAAGACTATAAGTCTGGTGCCCTTGTTTTGAAGTCAATTGTAGTTTTTATTATAATGAAAACATGGGGGCTATTGAAAAATCAAATATGCTTCTGAGTTCATAGGGATGAATCTGCAAAACTCTCAAGGGGTATAAGATATTAGTTTTTCACACTCTAAATTTCATTATACTTTCTAACATCTAGCAAGCATTTCCAATTAGCAGATTTTCCACCTACAAATAATAAAACCGCATTTAGAGAATTATCACAACCCAAGAAAAATCCCTCCTGCTAGTGTAGTTAGTAAAGGCATATAACCTGGACAGGTTGTAAGATGTGATGCTAAAAAAATATTACCTTATAGAGACAGCAAACAGTTCGATTAATACGCTTACCCAGGAGATTGGTTCTCAAGTTCACTTCATACCCCAACACGCCCGCTCGAGGGTTTATGAGAGTACATGAAAGTAGATTTAGGCCTAGTATATTTTTGAAATGTCAAGTAAGGTTATTCTGCCACAACAACATATACAGAGTGTAAATGAATACAGCTTACATATTTCTAGAGTACGCAGTGAGTCTAAAGTATACTGTACCTAGTCACCTTCTCCAATCTTCATCTGGTTTCCATGGGTTAGTCCACGGCAGTCAGGGGGTGTGGTAGAGCACAAAAAAAACTTTTATGTTTTAGCAAGGTACTGGTGGGGGTGGGGAATTAAGGTGAATAACAAAGTTATATGTTGCGGAGGCTATGTTATATTTTGTACTTAGATATAGTAGACATTACATATATATTAGGTTACTTTCATGAATCACAAAAATTTGTTTTGACATTGTTAGGATTGATACTATATAAATAAAATTTTATGATAAACTTGATTACATGCCCTAAGATGATAAGGTACTTTCTAAATATTATTATTATTATCATTATTAGCACTGTATCTTACACTTACGCTAATGTGTAATGGTAGGGTGATTGTGAGATGAAATGGAGGACCTACAGGTTAACATGGAATCCATGGAGGCCTGGAATTCTACACATTCACAAGTTGTGATTAATACACATTTTGTCAGAGGTGAAGGAAGGGCTTGGCAATAAAATCTGTGTCAGGACCGAGGATTGAACCCTGAACCCCCAGCACAGAAGTCTGACATCTTACCCTTAGACTAGGGATGTTCGATTCATGGGCTTTGAATCGATTCTCTGGATCGATCTAGATCAAGAAACGTAGTATCGATTCAGGCAAAAAATCGAGTGCATTGAATCGATCTTCCAAATATCGATCTAACGATTCATGTAAATAAAGTTTGCTCTACACTAACCAAAAGAGGCGCACCTAGAAATTTACACCGAGGGGAGGAGTGGGGGCAGCAAAAATGTATTGAGGGGAGGAGTGTGGGAGGCGTCAAAATTGTATCGAGGGGAGGGGGGAAGTGTCAAAATGTATCGAGGGGAGGGAGAAGTGTCAAAATGTACCGAGGGTGGGGGTGGCGTCAAAATGTATTGAGTGGAGGGGCGGGGAAGTGTCAAAATGTACTGAGGGTGGGGGTGGCGTCAAAATGTATTAGGGGGAGGGGGCAGCAAAAATGTATGACTTATTAAATGCCTCTGGAAGATATTTAAATTATTTTTGTGGTAACCACAAAGGGCAGTGATTTAAATAATGTGTGTGGCCTTACATACAATGTACACTTTGTTCCTGTTCTGTTTTCCAATTTTTAAATTTAGATGCACTTGTGTGTGGTGGTAGGCCTACTATAATTATTTTTCACATTGAGGAGCACTTTAAATGTTTTACTTGAAGAGAAGAATCAATGCTGGTAGAAAATCATATTTATATGAGGGGAAGAAGGCAGTTAGTAAAATTATGTATTTTTTAAAGGTTTTTGCCCTCCAAATCAAAAGGGAGATTGGGGATTCAGGAGCTTCCAGAAGATTCTTAAGAAAATCAGGCTATATATTGGAGACAAACCAGAACCTTAACCTCTAGACCCCAGAGAGGGACGCACTTATTTTCTTTCCTCGGTAGCAGCGAATTAATCTTTCAGAAACTGTGAAATCAGTACACCTTATTTGTTTGAATTAATTGTTCTAGAACTAGTGATTGTACTCAAACTAAACACACTTGTTGACATCCGTCTTGAGGAAACCTCACAACTTTTTGTTGGAGGGTGTGTCTCAAAACTTGGGAATCACTAGCTTGGTGGAAGTGTAGATTGTAGGTGTAAGCATTCTATAACTACAAAAACTCTATGGGGAAAATGAGGTTTTTACGAAATACTTTCAAACTATTGACTTTTTGGCCAACACCTCACCATAAATACATCACAGAATAAAAACGTGATGTGATCATTTACAGAACCTAGACGTGAAAAGTGCAGATCAGTGGATTATTCTCTTCACTTTACTAAATAAAGACAAATAATAACTAATTAGTAGCCCAAGATTGAAAGACTTGGTTTCGAAATTTTCCTAGTACTAATAGTCAACAAAACATTTCCTAAGGCCAACAACAAAATTAAATTTTCCTTAATTGATTTGAAATTTTGATTTATTTCGATCCGATCTTTTAGAAATCGCTAGAAAAAGAATCGATACGTGAATCAGATCAAGGCCTTTGAATCGATTCAAAAAATCGATTAATCGAGGGGAAAGAATCGATTTTATAAAAGATCGATCCGAGATCGAACATTCCTACCCTAGACCGCCAGGCCACCCTACTTCTAAATAAATTAGTCACATAGGGGTATTAATCCACCACGGTAGACTGTCTTTCCCCCAAAATAATTATAATTTAGACCATACATGTACATCCTACTCGTCCGCGTGCTATTTATGAAGTGTGTGCACTGTGTGTCCAAAGCTTCCCTTCCCATATTAAAAAAAACACGCTCATTGGTTGGTGGGTTCATGCTAACCCTCCTCTTTCCACTATGAAGCTACAGTTTCCAGGAAGGAACTAAAAAAAGCACGATGCTTTAAAGTAAAGTAAAAAATTTCAAACAATGACCTTATACAAAAAAAAAGGCCTACAATTAAGTTAAGGAGTTGAACTTTAGAAATCGTATAGAAGTCTTATGTTCAAACGAACATTTAGGACAGGTTATAGGGTAGTAGGAAGTATGGTATCTAGTATAAGCTACCTTGATTTTAGTAAGAATCCCGATCTGGAAGGCTTTATTTCGTACCAGAATTATATATATCAGTATTTTGGTAGGATAAACGGCTATTTAAAACTCAAGTAGAATTTCCTATCTGGACGGTATTTTATCCTACCTACAATACCATTCTAAATACCACTACACGATAGGATTCCGGTACGAGATAAAGCTTTCCAAACGAGCTACCGGCAAAAATCAAAAATCGTAATATATATCATTCGTTAACATCAACTTATTTAAGTAAAAACTCGCGAGTTTCAAACTGTGTTATGTTTGTCACCCTTTTAATCAACATGTTTATTTTATTTAACTAATCACACATTGATGTATCATATATCCAATTAAATTAGTGAACTAAGAATGGTGTCAAAATTCCACGTTGCCCTGCATGTGTGTAAGAGAGACAGATATAACTGAAAGTTTCTTTCTCTCTTGTACAATGGTATTCAGACGACAGCTCGAAAATTTCAGGCACATAATGATGTCAATCCAGTTATATTACAGAGATCAATGGATTTGCCCAACAGCACCGAAATGGAAGCACGTCCCAACCATTTTGACCAGAGTCTAAGATAATATATACCTATACCCACACTCTACATATAATCCGTGTAAACTTTATCTCTGATATTAACCTTCAATTTTTCAGTTGAAAAAATTGTGTTTAATAAAAATGTAGCAGAAATTAAGTTAAATTGTAAATGTATAATCATTTGATTGGCTCGATTTTAAATTAATTTTATTATGTACATATTTATAACATATATTTCATTGTTATCAAGGTTTGATTGACCTCTTTGCTCATTTTGGAGTAGAAAATAGATTCATTAGACATGGCTATATTACTATTAATAGCAGATATTTTAAGTGTCATCACCATTTTACTATGCCTCGTCTTAAAAATACCACAAATTCTGAATATTTTGAAACTCAAGAGCGCAAAAGGCATAAATGTTTATGGGTTAATTTTGGAACTGACAAGGTAAAGTTATGTTGAACAATATTTTGAATATATACATTTCCACCTGCAGATTTGTCCCAACAATTTGTGTGTTTGACTCTAGTTGGGAGCCGTGTGAGGAATAGTACGCAAAGAGGCCCGGTTCTTTCATTTATTTCTAGAGGTTAAATTTGAAAATTTAATATATTTTGTTACCATCCAAACATACAAAAACAAAAGAAAATCTTCATTGATAACATTAAAATTGTGAAATAATTCTTTATACCTAATTAATTTAAAAAAAACGGTAGAAAAAAAACTTAGCTAAGTCACAGAAGAATTTAATATTTAGAATGTAGGCCTGTAGGATTCAAATATTGAATAACTTGGAGGAAAGAAGAAAACTCTGGGAGCTCAAGGAGGAGGTAGAGGACAGGGCTCATTGGTGGTCTAAGCTTACTGATATAAGGATTTGTAAGACAGAACACCTAATAATATAATCTACAATTATTTCACAATATTAATTTTGCTATCATTGAAATTTTGTGTTTGTAGTTGTGTGTTTAAATGGTGAATAATATTTTATTTCTCATAATAATAATAATAATACATAAAAAATTAATCTCACTCTCTTTGTGTACTATTCCCCAGGCCTAAACTAAAATGTTGATATAAGTGAAAATATTTAGGCTGATTTTGAAGGCGTCACGTTTTGTAAAAATGATTGTAAGTAGGCCTACATCTATTATTAAGCTACAATTAGTCATTTTAATTCTATAAATTTCTCCATACTTGTCTTTCATTCTGTGCGCAGGTGAATAAAGAATATAATATACCCTAGGTATGTTAGATCTCAAAATGTATTAGTTAAGTCTATCCCGTATAGGCCCTACTTTTTTTTTTAATGTTTGATCGATAGTCTTACCGTAACAACTCGAGCCAAACATCTGCATTCTTGAGTATGAGCTGTGATTTATACTATATGTAAAGTGATGATCTGTGAATGTTTACAGTTTTCAATTGATATAATAAATATTGATTACTAAACTTTTTTGATAAATTTAGCTCTCCTATTTTAGTTAATTACTTTGTTTCAATATCTGATCACTATGACTTAAGCTAAAGAGTAGACAGACCTTGGTCTTAAAATCAACATAAATGAATTACCAAATAGTCCTGTTGATGTCATTCGCATAATGATTGGTTGGATAGATCATGTGATACCCTTTAAATAACGTTCACTTAAAGTAAAATACCTCCCAGGACATCTCTTACTTTAAGTTAACCGCATCATGATCGCTTCCATTTAAACACACGAGGAGATCCTTTACATTATGTTATGTTAAGTTAACTTTAAGTTTATGTTAAGTTGATCATGATCCCATCATTAGGAAAAATAACCCTTAGCAGACCTGACCAGGATCTGAACCCTGATATCATTAGCAGGTCAGTTAATAACACAAGCGTGACGTGACGCCTTAGGATGTTCAGCCACTGAAGCGGATCTTTGAGTTATTGATAAGTACCAAAACCATTGGCCTTTAGTCTTGCCAGAAATTTGGTTTGCATTGAAAAAAAAAATTACACATGGGAATATTTACAGTGGGTTGCCTAGTTCCACTGTGGGACTGTAAACTAGTTTATTGTATAATTTAGTTCAAGGAATATTGTAATTACGCCACTGCTTATTTGGAGGAGAGCACAATTCACTTAATTTAAATTAATTGAAAAATGACGCCTGGACACGGGCCGATGTTCTACCACTGAGTCAAGATTGAATCCACAAGTTACTTCAAAGAACTGTCTATAGAAACATATACAGCAGCCTCCCAATTTGACCCTTTCATTGTCCTCCAAATTTAGTAAAATATTGTATGTTACATTAATAAAGGCTTTGCCGGTGCTCCTTCTCGCCAATGACTCTCCTACCGGACGTTCCTCCCACTTTTCCGCTGCATTGGATCATATATAAACCCGGGGTGGGTAGTACTTGGACTTCAGTCGGCTGCGAGGAGGAGACCCAGACTTGGTTCAGAAAATGTCGACGGGAATTTATTTGATGCAATTGAAGATGAAGATATGGAGTTGCTGCAGTTCGATTCCCATGACCAGGTGTAATTTTTTAACTAATTTAAATTAATTTAAATAAATATAATTTAGTTGCTTGAATAAACTAAGGATTTATTTTCTTCCAGTTACACAATAATGACATGCTACAACTACACAAATAATTATTCTCTTCTATCATACTTGGAGTATCCTATCATACTGATCCAAGAAATAATACTCATCTACTTGGCGGTCAAATACTTGGATCTGCTTGGCCAGTTTAGCTTTGTTTGCTGCGGGCTGTACTTTGGCATAACTGTTGCTTTCCTTACTGGACTTTTTCCTAGAAGGATGCTTGCTTTTCTCGTAGTAAGTACAGATTCATCATTTTTTAGTGATAGGTCATAAGTTAAGTAGACCATTCATACCTGAAATAAGTCTTATGTCCTACATTAATTTTGTCTCTTGATTTGTTAAGTAAATCTTAAACTTATGTGGATTGGTCCAAGATATTTAAAATATAAAAAGGCATAGACTAAAAAGTTTAAATCAAAAATATTCCTTCCCTACGGCATCACACCATTATAGCAAGTGATGAGTATTTCCCATATATTCAATTTTTTTAAATTCTAACTTTTGACACAAAATGTACTGGGCAGTCACGGCTTAGGACTACACAAGTAACATCTAATTGTTCGTTGTTGTGTATAATTTTATTGATTTCCTCTCGTTGTCCTCTTCAGAGGTGATTGGTAGATGGATAATTTTAATCTCGTGTTACATTTTGTGTCTACAATATTTTTAAGCTTGATCTCTCTTTTAGTACCTAGATTTATATTTTAAGTGCATAGGCCAATTCACTTCGTTTATGTTTTGTATTGTTCATAGAAGTTGTGTATTTACACTGTCACAAATAACGAGAGTAGTCGGCTGTATTATGTAAGTACCATTGAAATGTTAACTACCTTCTTTGGCTTCCAACAGTGATTTTAGAATGGCTTTCTTTGATAACGCCAAGGAAAGGAATAGTCCCTTTACCAAATTTGATATTATTCAAGTCATTTGAAGTTTTGTTTGCTGTTTGGTAATGCTCTGAATCATGGATTTATTCCATTCTTCAAGTGTCCCAATAGTATTTTGCTAGCTAGGCTGATATATCTCTTTGTATTTTGGTTATTGCTCGATACTCAATCAAGTGATCTCCATTCATGATAATATCTAATAGTGTTTGCACAGGGTGCAATGGTGTAGGGTGTAAATGTTTTAACCTGCCTCGGTGGTGTAGTTAGCTAATGCACTAGTTTCGTGTTGAGTAAGACTACCAAGGACGGGGAGATCGAGGTTTGAATCTTGGTCAGGTGAACTGTCTTTTTTTTATTCTTTCCTAAAATGATTTTCCACTCTCCCTCCACACAAATTCAGGTTCACTTCCTCTAAATTCTACCTTCCCAATCCCTAACCTATTAGTGTAATTAGTACTTTAGCATATAACTCGAACAGGTAGTAAGACACAGTGCTAAATAATAATAAAAAATATATAAAGTTTTGTCTATGAAGAAATGCAGCTAAACAATCATGTCCACTGGTTAGTCAGAATATATAGCTACAGCTTTTGTTCATGGAAAATCAGGAATAATGTTATTATTTTTAAGAATTTTGCTCCATTTTTTGCCTGCACAGTTGTTTTTGAACTCTTCCATTACCGGTATTTTAGTCTTATCTTAAATTTATGTTTAATCCACTTTGTGGACAAATGATATGTCATGTTTTTGGTTCTCAATTGTTTAATTTGGGTACCTTTCTTTCCTAAGATATCATCTTGTTCATTTCCTTCAATACAGACATGAGATGGTATCCATTGAAAGGTTATTTGTTTTCCAAGGATTTTGTAGTAAATTCAATCTATAAAATAAAAAATAAAATAAAAATCTATTTCTTTTATCTTAAACTGTCACATGGGTAAAGCCTTTAAACTTAATACATAGGACAATATCTAGTAAATCTACTTAATGTACTGTTGAAAAGGTTTTGTTTACAAAAATGTATTGAATTATAGCCATTTATTTATATACCGGTAACATGTCATTTAAAAATGCTGACATCAGCAAAATACTGTACATCTGTAAACATCGGCTTTTACTGTACCCTAAAGTGTAACTATTTCTTCCCTTTCATAGATGATTGAATGGGAATAAGGCTGACATTTTAGTTTATTATTATTATTATTATTATTATCATTATCATTATCATTATCATTATTATTAGCACCGCGTCTTACTACCCGTTCGGGTTATACACACTTACGCTAATGTGCAATGGTTAGGGTGAATGTGAGATGAAATGAAGAACCTACAGTTTAACGTGGAATCCGAACCACGGTGGAGACCTGGCATTCCTGACATTTTAGTTTAAAAAGCTAGGCCAAATGAAATATATCCTTGTTTAATTGTGTTTACAACTCCCTCCAATCATTGGCAACATATATAGCCTACAACTTCAAACTACAAAACTTATATAACAACTCTGTATGTTAAACAAGAAGTTAAGTCCATGTTAAATTATTAAAAGTTGACCACAAGACAATTTAATTTGTAACCTCTATTTAAATCTTTTTAAAATATAAATTATACGAATTGGGCAGCTACCCCAGGAGCCTCCTAGCATTGCTTCAAACAAACAAATTATATTCATTTTGTTGCTTTTAGCCCCATTTTTAATTAATTAATGTTTTTTTTAATCATTATTGTAAAGTTCTGGCTTCGAGGTACTAAAGTCTGTGCACATGAGCTACTAATTTTAAAATTTCAGACCCCTTTGTCCAGTAGATATTGCACAATGTTTATAACAGGCAGGCAGACAGAAAAACTCTTTATTTTATTAATATAGATTATCTATGGCAGGCCTATACAAATGATAGTTAGGTAAAAACAAAATATCAAAGGGAAAATGCTTAATTTCTTAATATAACAGTGGGCCCCCATCAAAACTATTATTGGAATGTAGTTTCATCATATTCTTACTACTCTCTTGGGTATAAACTATTATTGCCTACATTCTAAATACTAGGCTTTACTATGGTTTTTAAAAACAACACAGGCCTCTCCAATTTACTTGAATACATATTATCCATTTAACATGAATTTTTGTCTTTAAAAAGTAGAATGTTAATCAATTAGTAGGGTAACACTAAAAAACTCATATTCTAAATATTAGTTCTTACAAAAATCCACATTCTTATATAAATGTTTTACTATTTGCAACATACATTCTGTAGTTTTCTGCATATGATTGTAATACTAGCTGGATTAGGTTTAAGAGCTATATGGCCTTGAACATAGACTACCTCTGTGATTGTTCCAGCCGCTGTGTACACCGGTGTCAGCGTCTAGTAAAGTGGTTCAGCTGACGGAGATACTGAAGACCAAGAATGCAGAGTCTGTTAGTTTACTTACATGGTTCCTGTCTGCTTTCACCAACTTGAGTATGTGCTTGGATCTATTTACGAGTCTTTGTGATTTGAGCTTATGTTACTTTTATAGACACCACCATTGTTGGGTCACACGGGTTGAGGCACCAACTTGGTCAATGATAGGGATGTTTGGGGGTTCAAATCTCAGCTGGAGATACTAAAAGTTGTTTTTTCTAAATGCTTTTTTACTCCATCTTCACACAAATGTGGGTATATTTCCTCTGAAATTTTATCTTCATCATCCCTACCTCATTAGTATATGGCTAGCCTGGGCGAGTTATAAAACATGTTGAAGAAAAAATGATAATGTTTAAAATAATCTGTGTCATCTCGGCCAAAACATATTAATTTATTGTACAACCCAGACTATTGCAGAGAGCATTGGATGATTGAGCTTCAGAAAGTGTATGATTTGCAAACTGGTATACTCTTTAAGTAGTGCAAAAGCAATGCATGGGAGATTCATTCCAAGTTCTCTTTAAGTTATACTATTGTCGCTAAAATGCCCATATGTATAAAAACTCATTTAAGGCCATACTAATTGCAACCCTTCTGCTTTAATTTGTCTATCTATATTACACAAAATATATTAATTTATCTCCATCAGTGTTTACCGAATTGAGGTACACAAACTATATCAGGTGGTTTATGACACACAACTGTATTTTATCAAGTATAAATTATGTTTTAATAACAGTATATCTGACAACCGAATCGACCCATAGTTTGGCTTAACACCAAACTTTATTAGAATCCATACCAACCATTTATAGGTACTTTATAAGATGGCAGGTATTTGTTTCAATTATTTATGAGTAGCTGAAAGAAGTAAGTTGGTTAGGTCATGTCCCCTTAAAAGTAGGTGATTGGTGTTGTGAAACACTGCTCCACATATTCTTTGTGGTTCATTTAATGGACTGTTAATTTAAATTAGGTTTTAAATATCTTTTAAAATACTTTGGGCAATGGGCTTAAGTCCACCCAAATAGTATTAAATAATATACCATTGGGATTTTACTGGGTCTAATTTATTTTGGGACCCCATTACAAGTCATTCTTGGTGATGTAATTTTAAGAAAGTAAACCTCTGTATCAGGGGGCTGGTGAACAACCAGAAGGTCCGTGGGCTGTTCACACGCCATTGTGTGAACCACGAGCTCTTTTGGGGAAATCGGGGTACATTGTTGGTTAAAATATGTATGGATCACTCACGGTTTTGTCACTGATACACTCCCTGGACTCACTGGTTGGAAACCAAGAATTAAGAACCCTCTAGCTAGCACCAACCGATTTATATATATATATAGCTAGAGGGTTCTCAGTTCTTCATATATATATATATATATAGAGGGGTAATAGTCATAGTCTAGAAATCTCCATTTCCAAAATACAGATACAGTACTTGGTTCAAAGAAAGTGAACCCAGACTCTTCTATGTGCACAACTTTTCTTCCAAGGAAAGTCCTCCCTACCCCACTATAAGTTCTTCGGCAGTCAGGTTCGCCTAGTTAACCTGTTAGACAAGGGTGCAGCGAGAGAAGAGGGAGGACATTAAACGTTGAAAATGTAGTGGTCCATAAAGTCGAGCAATAATCTTGTTACACGACTTTATTTCAGCTCGAGTGTACACTGTATACATGGATTCTGCCGACTACACTCTTCTTGTCAACTTCACCATTTCTGTTGTCCTTAGCAGCTCCGTGCTGGCCGCCGCAGCTTTCTACCGGCATCCAAAGCAAGACTAGTCTCAACTTTGCTTTGACTTGCTAATATTATTGGTAGTGAGACTATGTGAATTAAGTATTTTCAATTTTAAATTGAATCTGAATCTTTGCTTACTAAACGCGAATCAAATCTGAATAGAATATTAAAAAATAAAAAGTCTCGAAAAAAAGTTTTGAAATGAATATTTTATGATTAATCCAAATCAAATAGTAGTTTAAAAATAACTAAGCTTATAAAATTCATACATTTCATTGTTCGAGTTTTATTATAGATTTAAAAAAAAGTTAATCTCTTCAAAAGTTTGAAATTTTGAATCTGATTTGAATTTTTAAAATAATAAGATTCAGAATTTCGAATCCAGTAGAAATTATAGTCATATTCGGATTCTGATTCAAAATTTTGAAGCTTCACATTATAGGTAGACTTAGTTGGTAGTAACTTAGTAGCTATTAGTAAAAAATATTTCATGTAGAACACCTTATGTCTGAATACTCATTTGATTGTTTTTAATATCATACAATGGGAGACAGTTTAGGCCAGGGATGAGGGACCTGCAGCCTTTTGTGGTGTTTGGGTTGGCGTTTTTCACATATTTTATCAACTATATCCCTTAATCGTGTATACATTACTAGGAGAAGTACCCAGCATTGCGTTGGATAACTACACAACGCTGGCAACGCTTTTCTTCAAACGGGCAGAAAAAACTCTTCATTTTATTCATGTTATTTCTTCCGACTCAGTTTTTAATTAATTTAAAAACACATAATCCAATATTTAAAATTTCTGCTTTGAAGTGCACATGGGCTAATAATTTTTCAAAATTTTGTTCCTTGGCTTTTGTTAGATAGAAGATGCATTCTCCAACTCATATTGTATTCATACAATGTTTGGCTAACTCTTGAGATGTTTAGTTTGTAGAACTCCATTATTGAATTATTTTCTATTAAATTTTATAATCCTTATTACATGTTGATATATAGTTTTAAGTTCATGCTTGTGTAGTACATATCTACATTAGAATTTTAAAATGAACCAATAACCATGTAGAACCAACTCAAGAAAAGGTGAAAAAACCATTTCTGTCAATCTTTTCTTAACATAATAAATTCTTATTTAAAAAAGTGTTCCTTTATGAATATATAATGAATACCGTATGTAAAAATGTATCCTTGTTGAGTCAAAAAGGAAAAAAGACTAGAAAACCATTAGCTCCTTTATGAGTTACTAAAAATACATTAGCTTATGTTTAGGTAAAGTAGGTCTTTATAATTTTGGCAAAATTTACTGTACATAAAGTGTACAGGCTTATGAGGAATCCATGAAGTAACATGCAGCCTCCCAAATCCAAAAGGTTCCCCACCACTGGCTTAGGCCAATATCCTCATGGGACAACTTTACAGACGCCTTTCGTTTTGTCTCAAATATGAATCTTGTAAAAGTTTAAAAAATGTTAAAATGAACATATAAATCAAGAATGCAAATAATTGTGCCATTTAAGAGGATCAAAATATTTTAAGAGATTTTGTTGTTAGAATTAGCTTGTAATAATTGCATGTAGCTTGAAACCACCACTAGTAATATCTGGGGTTATGTTTGTAGTTTTTGTGTTTTTATTGACTTTGAACCTACTTGAGGTGTATTGTATTTACAAACATCTCATATTTGTTAAACTTCGACATATGTACATCACATATAAGCTACAGATGACAGAAGAAAATTGAAATGTCTTATTTTAAAGTAAAGATTTAACATTGACAAATTTTGGATGTAAAAGTTTTGGTGGATTTTTTAATTATTTTTGATCACACGTTCTTTTGATTGTATTGATAAAACTGTTAATCAAATTGTTCTACTATAGACTTTTGAGTAGGAGCAATATATTTGTCAGTGTTGCTAGTCAGTTTGTTGATATTCTTACAAAATCCAGTTGTAGTGTAGACTTAGGCACATCTACACTTGCCAGGAGTCAATGTAGGACGTTTTATAAGAGGTTTTCTTAATTTCCTCAAACCATAGTGAGATTATTCCTACTTATTGGCTGTGTTAGATAAAAGATAAGCTTTCTATTTCTATACACTAATAATAAGCTTGAATGTTATATAATATTTATGAAATCGCTTTGTTATCTCTAATTACATTAACACATAAAAGGTACAGGGAAAAACACAATCAAAATGCTTTAAAAAAAATTGTAACCCTAAGAAAGTCGACATTTTTTTGTCGCCACATCTTACTACCCGTCCAGTTTTTATTAATATATTCTAATTGCACTAATATGTTAGGGATGAATAAGGTTTAATTTAGAGGAAGTGTACCTATATTTGTGTGGTGGGAGAATGGAAACCCGTTTAGGAAAAAACACCCACAGTAAACTCGACTGGGATTCAAGCCCTGATATCTGTCATTGGCAGTCCAATCTATTGCTAACATGCTGGGTTAGAGCGCTCGACCACCGAAGCGGACTTAAAACCAACACTATAGTTAACAACAAAACATAAGCTCTACTGTTGTAGACTATGCTAAATACATTTAAATTTCCACTATATTGGAGGAAAATATACTTCGGCTCAAACTTTTCTTGTTTAGGTTTACTATAGTGACTGTTGTGATTTTGATTGATTTTTCCTTGTAACCTTCACATGTAAAAGTAATATTTGTGTATACATATTTATTTCCACTCCTTAATTAATAGAATTACAAAGATGTGTGTTGGTTTGGTATTGATATAGTTGCAGTGTTTGAAATACACTGTATCAATGTTATTTTTCTACATTAATTATGTTGTAAGCAGTCAGAAACTTATTCTAAATGCCTGGTTTTAGTTACAAGACAATTGCAAGCCCTCAAATTATTATTATCGTGGCGATCTTTCTTATTTCTATTTGTATATAAAATACATTGTGGAAACGGTAGAAAATAATAGTTTGATTTTAATTTATGATAGAAAAACAACTCTGGATGATCTAAACATTTATGCCCCATTTTTTACATCTTAAAATATATCATTCTAGTCATTTTACTTTCTATTTCAAACCCTGTAAGATTTTGTATTTTTTTAAAGAGAAATAAATAGTTTAAGCTTCCCAGTTAAATTACTGTAAAGTAGGTTTTACAGAGTTCAGAATCTAATTACCAGACAACAGAGAGAATTAATTGTTATGTGGCCTCTACTTACCATAAAATTGTTGGCTTGCACACACTATTTCTTGAGTAAATCATTAGGGACACATTTAGATATTAATAACTTAATTATTGAGTTTTGCTTATCTTCTTAGATATTACTTGTAATCAATGACAAATATATCTTATGTTCTTTACATAGATTGTTAATAGCAAAAATATCATTTTAATCTGATAACCATTGATAAAATGCACTGTATGAGCACAGATAAGTTGGGAGGGCTTTAAATTATGGGAGGAAACTTTCTATCGACGAAGTGCCTGACAGTGTCTAGCTTGTTCAGGTCATCTTACAGCAGCTAAAATTTAAAAACCAAGCTTTTTCTCTCTCAACTCACGTATATTCAAATGACAGCTGATGTCATATTAAAAAAGTTAACATTTTGTGGCATTGTGATTATATGTAGTTAAATAAATATATATCTTTCAGTAAATGTTCCAATGGCAATACTTAAAATTGAAGCAGACGTTAGTCACTTAAGCCTAGTTTTCGAGTTCCATGATAATATGGTAGGATTCTTTCTTCAAACACGTTTTACTATCAACTTACAAACAAGCGAGTTGTGGAATTTTGGTGCTATGAATTACTACTAAATTAAATAATAGTTTTAAATATAATATTGAACCTAGTCATTTGTGTGGATGTTTTTTAAAAGCAAGCAAATATCTTAAATAAAAATGCAAGTTTTGAAAAATCAAATATTCTACACCTTAAAACAAATCTAACATATAAAAATATCTTAATTTTACGCTTAATAGCTATAAAAGATAAACCTACTTAATATAAGGTAACTAGTTAGAGCATTAAATATTCAAATCAAACTTATTCCTGTAGACTAAACAGTGTGGGTTGAAAGTGTAAAGAATTGTGAGATTGACAACTGCCTATAAGACTTTTATTAAATAGATATGAATTTTGTTTGTGGAAAGTGTTTTGGTCATTGGTATTCAATGTTAAGACATTCTAGGTGGTATCTAAAATTAAAAAATATACATACATATATAGATATATCATTATACCTGTTTTTCTCGATTCCGACTCTTGAACATTTCCTTTTTCGTTATTTTTCCAAGCATTATTGTATCTGAAACCCGAGTTCCCGCTCAATGCGAAACTTGTACTCAACTATTACAACACATGGCCGCTTGAAACTTTAATCTCACAATCTTATAGATATTTACTAAACACATTAAAAGTCTTCAAAACTGAAAATCAAAACAAAAAATTCAAATAAGTAAACTCATGGTTTAAATTAGGAGGGATAGCCAGCACACTTACCTTACAGCTTCATCAGGTCAGGAGAGTAGTCTACTCTCCTGACCTGATGAAGCTGTCTGTGACAGTGAAAGCTTGTCCTTAAAAATGTGTTTATGTGTTTTTTAGTGTTATATCTAAACAATTTCTACTCCAGTATCACCAAGGCAAGTGTGCTGGCTATCCCTCCTAATTTAAACCATGATTTAGCCTAGTGCTCTATACCAAATAGGTAAACTCGAAATTAATACAATAAATTGCGGATTTTATATCGGAAAGACATTTCACACGTTACAAAAATTTAAAATCTTCTGCCATAGCTGATTTTACACACATTAACTCGCCAGAAATTATTGACGAAGTTTTGGCAACGATATATCGATATATTTAATGTGTCAGACTACATTCTAAGTCTATTGAATTAAAAAAAAACCATTGTGCTCTATTTTTATTAACATCGATTTTTGTTCTATCTTTATTAAACGTGTCTTATTCAAAGAGTTGAATAAAACATTAACGATTTGAAAGCGACAAAGAATATAATTACAGGAGAGTGGCCATTTTAATTCGATAGGAATATTGTAACTTTTGATATATTACAGAAAATTTCCCTCCCTAGTTTATGTACTATATATTGATTGTTTGTTTAAATTAAAAGTTAAGTTTTTACCCTTGTTATTGTCATGTCAGGTAATATTATATTTGGGGCCATACTATATTCGGGCTATTACGATATATTTACAATTTGCTGGCATTTAAATGAAACGACAACTAAACTAATATGAGAGAGAATCGATTATTACCTATTTTGAATGTTACTGTTTTGTTTAGTTGCCAATTTTATTAAGACCTAAAAATCGTAATATTAAGATTGGTTTTCGATTCTTTTGATACCAGTAAGAATTGAGGCTATCAAGGGATCGATTTTGACAGTCCTAATATATATATATATATATATAATTATGATTTGCAAAATACTATAATGTTTTAATCCTCATCAATGCCTAGACTTTTAGCTTATTGTAATCTTACATAATTCATAAAATTGACATCCCAAAGAGTGTTTAAGAACTCTTTAAATTGTTTTAAAAAGGGCTCAAAATAATTTATTGACATCCATCACAGCCCACTTTAGGCATACTCACCCATCTTAAAAAAATAATATAGGTATGACTCTGATATTTTTAATTTTAGGTATCAAGTGACTAATTTTTTCTTTATATTATTTTTGCATATTTAATTTTCTTCAAGTATGTTATTTGGATAGTGTTTTGTCTGCATGTTTCCTGTATGTTTTTGATAATTTTAAATGATATTTTCACCATCTACTTGTATGTATTTCCTGTATGAGTTTGTATTGTAGAAGTTTGATTTAATTGTGTATTAAGATCTGTTTTATTCTAATTTTACTTTTAATCTTCTAGAGCTTACAATTTACATTGTGGGAAAGATTAAAAGTAAAATAAAAATTGTGCTGTGTAAAAAAAAGTCAATATCACTATACCAAAGAAAGCTTTAAATAAATAAAACCATTTGGCTGAGAAAAAAAAATGCTAATTTTCTGTGAGCTACCATTGTTAGTATTGTTTATTGTATAAAAAGTTGCCAACTTTTTATACTACTGTTATGAAAGCATCAGGAAAATTGTCTTCCACTTTTTAACCTTCAAGCAGGCGCTCTGGTATATTTAACACAAACGAGCACGTGAAGTGCTTTATATCCCAGTCACTTTTCACTTAACTATTAATACTTAAATGAAGAATTTTTTTTTCAATGTTTTCTTTTGATTAGAGTTAATTTAGACACATTCCACCAAACAAACAAAAATTGATAAACAATTGTTATTGTTGTGAGTAAATAGGAAAGTCTGTAATATATAACATGGACATTTTTCTAAAAGGGATATACTTCCTATTATTACATACAAATGATTGTTTAGGTAACATTTAATACAAACGTTTATAGAGAAAAAGGATAAAAATAACCTTTTAATAATTAGGATACAGAATTATTATTGCCTTTGGTCCTCGACTGAAAATTTCTGCAATACTCACCAGCTTCTGGGNCTACTGTTCCTAAGTTTGTCCTGGTGTGAGTATTCTGCAGATCCCATTTGTTTATCTTGTGACCTTTATGTTTAAGAAGAAATGAATAAACTCAGAGGAAAAACCTCTTTTAAAGATGATTGGTTGGACAGTACAGTGTTTAAAGATAGGCTGTGGTTACAAAAAGTGGATTGTGATAAAAGTAAAGGCCATTATTCTTTGTGTAAAACTAACTTTGATATAAGTAACATGGGAATATCTTCAATCCAATCTCATGCCAAGAGAAAGAAGCATGTTGACAGAGTGAAAGCTGCTGGTGGGAGCAAAAAAATATTGGACTTGGTTCCTATGGACAAAAATAGTGTCATCTCTAGGCCAACATGAAGATGTACATTTTAGTGCTAATGACCATGAAGTAGTTTTGAAACCTGAAACTAGACCTAGTTGTTTTATTTAGAGCTTCCTTGTCAAAGATGAAGTGTCTCGCGCTGAAATATTGTGAGCTATTATTTAAGTAATGACACATTCTTCTGCTAGAGGTTTTTCTGCTAGTAGTGATCTTTTTAAAATAATGTTTTCTGATAGTGACATTGCCCAGAAATTTCAAGTACATAAAGATAAACTTGAATATGTCATTGTGTATGTACTAGGTCCTTTTCTCAAAAGCGAGCTTGCAAATATGGTTAAACAATGCTCATTTTATTGTATTTCATTTGATGAGAGCATAAATACTGTGACTCAGAAGATCCAGATGGAGGTTGTTCACTTCTGGAGTGAAAATGAAATTCATACAAGATATTTAACATGTTGCTTTTTAGATCATGCAACAGCTCAAGATATATTAATAAACTTTATATTTGCACTAAAAGACGAGGGCTTGGATCTTAAAAAAAATGCTTCAAGTTTCCATGGTTGGACCAAATGTAAACCTCAAATTTTTAAGTGATCTCAAAAGTTACTTGAAGGAAGATTCTCCAAAAGATCCTGTGTTATTGGAATTTGGAACTTGTTCTTTACACATTTTCCATGGTGCTTAAAAACAGCACATGCTAACTCTAGTTGGACTATTAACCAGGTTTTGCGCTCACCATATTATTTATTTAGAGATTTTCCAACAAAACATGCAGACTATCAAAGAATAACATGATCATCTCTTTTTCCGATGAAATTTTGTTCTATTAGATGGGTAGATGATTTTCAAACATTAAGCAATTTTGTGGAAGATGAACTTCTGACATCAAAGTTGGGATTCATGCTGTTAGTTTCACTTGAGTTGGAGCAATTTCTCACCGAATATCAGAGCAATCAACCTCTATTGCCATTTATATTTGCAGATCTAAATAAACTACTTGAGCACTTTATGAACAGAATTGTAAAATGTGATTTAATGAATTCAGCAAATACTTCCAAAAAATTGTTAGCTGTTAATTTAAAGAAACAGTCCAACATGAAATCACTCCCTACTGTAAATATTGGGTTAGCAGCATCAAAAGCTTTGAAAGGAATTAAAAGACAACAAAATACTTCAGTTCAGAGGAGATTGTCAAAAATTCTTAGTTGATCTCTGCAACAAACTTTTATATAAGTATCCTCTCTACTACAAAATTGTCAAGGGTGCTAGTTTTGTCTCCTGTACTCATGCTCAATCCATCTGTTAGGACCTATAGGGTAACTTCTGCATTAGAAGTCCTACTAAACAAGAAACAGCTATATAGCATGCAAGCTGATGTTGTAAAATGAGACTACTTGGACTTTGTATCAAAGCAAGAAGTTATTAACTACCTTAAATAATTCCCTTCAAGTGGTGATAAACTAGATAAGTTCATGAATATTTTTTCTAGAGTAAATGCATCCCAGGAACTACAATATTTCACTAAAAAATTATTGTTCTCTTACATAGAAATGCAGCTGTTGAGTGAAGTTTTTTATATGAATAAAGAATGTCTGGTTGAAAACCTACATGAGGCAGCCTTATTTCTCAACATGTAACTTATGATGCAGTCACTGCAGCCGGGGGGCTTCTAAATATGACAATTTCAAAAAAGATGATTCATGCTGTGAGGAAAGCATCAGGAATAAGGTTTTTCCTATCATCATTTTGGTTTTAACCACAAACTATTTAACTATTTTAATACCTTTAAAAAATAACTCAAACTTAGTACCTATTAAAAAAAATTATGATTTGAGTCTTGAATCCATGAATATTCCTTGTAGGTTCTAGGGTCCCATTCTTAATATATACTAGAATATATGTGCCAATACACTTGATTCTTGCTGTAAAAATGTTTAACTATGACAGAACTAGGCCTACCCTAACTTTCTATCATTTTATGTTTTTGAAATAGGAATTGTTTGTCTCTCAGTTCCTTTCATATAAACTGGATTTCTTAGCAAAAATTTACTGGAAATAATGGCAATATACTGGAATTTCAAAACTATAGTCAGGTAGACACCTTGATTAAGATCACAAGCTATCAGATAATGCAGCCACCTAATTCATGCCCCAATAGAGTAATTATCATATATGCGTATAGCCAGAACCAGTAGTAAGACTTTTTTTTTTAAAAATAAACTTCACTAAAATCTTAATACACTATTTAATGTGTTTATGCATCATTCATCCCTGAAATTTACCAATAATTGTGAACTTCTTGATTTATACCATGATAAATCTCTACTTGTAACCCTTGACCGGGATTTGATCCCAGACCTTTTTTTTAAAAAACATTGTAGTTGGCAATCCAGAGTCTTAGCCAACCTGGCCGCAGCGAAACATTGAATGAATTGGTGAAGACTTATAGGCAAAGGTGGGAATAAAGGTTTATAATAATTCACTACAGTTTTTATTTGCTACTAACAATCAGCACCTACAAAGTTTATTCACTTTAAATTCACAAAAAAAAAAAGAGTTAAATATATATAATATAATAACCATGATAATAAACAAGATTTGATTATATATATTTTTTTACTGTACATGGGAATGACTGATATAATAATAACATTATGGTAATAGCAAGTTAGTCTCTCACATGTTACAAAACTAGTATAAAACTAGCAAACTATGGTTTACGTACAAAAATTAGACAGCCAAGTAATGTGAGCATACCAGGTAAAATTTGCGATCACATTAAAATTTGTCTCCATTCATGAAATTGCTTTGCTTCCGATTAGGTACGTTATTAGGATAGGGGATGAGAATCAGGAAAGGTTGTACTTTTACCTATGACTAGATGATTGTTCACTAATTAACTATACAAAACAGTTTACTCTTATTTGTTTTAAGAGAGGTTATTAGTCGCGGGATGTTAACATTTGTAACTGCTAAAACTTATTTAAAGAACATGAATATCAGTATGTGCCACTGTGAAAGTTAATAGGAACAAATTGTAACTGTAATGAAAATTTGAGATAAAATACTACATACAATTATTGGTACATAAAGGTATAAATAGCTATTTTATGCCACTCAAGTGTCAATTTTGGTGGTTCATAAGGTGGGTACTTTATACACGTGGCATAAGAAAATCAATTAAAATAGACAGTTACAACAATCCATAATCTTAACCATCCTTTTTTTAAAAATATTTTGAACATAAACTGTTAAGCAAGAAAAGCAGTGTTAAATGCAATAATCACCACAATTTTTTACAAATTGGTACACAAAAAGAGGTGTGCTAACGAGAATATCGATGAGTCAAAATCAGTTTATTATTGCAACGTTGGCATTTAATCAGTATTATAAAGTATCATCAATTAATAAGAGAAAAAGTTATCTTCTTATTTCATTAACATAATTTTCTATTAACATTGTAGAAAAAGAATTTTTTTTTATCACTGTGTCTTACTACCTGTACAGGTTGTACACATCTGTACTAGTTATGCTAATGAGTGATTGAAGGTTGAATTTAAAGGAAGTGTACTTGCATTTATGGGGCGAGGGAATGGAAAACCATTTTAGAAAACCATATTTGGTACACCCGACTGGGATTAGAAACCCGATCTCCCTATAATCAGCAGTTACGAGAGTGATGCCTTAGATTATGCAGCCACCGTAGCAGGTAAGAAAAAGAAGAATGAATACAACATTTATTTACTAATTTTTTTTCTAATCCTTACTGCTTAAGGATTTTTTATTTTATTTTATCTTATACCATACTTATGGGTGTTGCTAGCGAAGATTATATGTGTAAACCCCAAGCCCACCCCACGAATAATATTTTCAAATAGGACTCTATTAATATGTAAGAAAAACAATGAATGGTTATGGTTAAAATCAGAAAATTGAAAATCTTTGTTTGAAACAATTCATAAATGATTAAGGTACCTTTTTTTTATAACTTAAATAATTATTTTGTTTAAATGATTTGTGTTAATAATTTGCAATAAAACAATTTAAAATTTAGAAATAAAATTGAATATTTCGCTCCCCCCCTCCCCCCCATTTTTTCCCTCTAATTAATTTCTAGCGATTTACAACAGTGGCTGTTGTAATGTCATGAACACAATAATATATCTTGAAAAAATTAGCGCCCAGAATGGTCACGCATTATACAATTTGCACAATTACAGACATTCCTTACAAAAAAAAATATTCTGGATTGTTAGGAGGACTATCTTTTAGCATTGTAGAATAACTACCCGGTCTACAAAAATTGATATACTCAATTTTAAGAGTTTTGAGATCAGTATGAAAATAAAAACTCCACATAGCATAGTTTACTTCAAAATAAGTTTTAGTGGTGTTACTGATAACTTATATTATGTAGTGTTGTGTTGAATAATCCTCAACAAACCATCATCTTGTGTTGTTTATTACAATGAACAATATTACATAAATCACATTATTAACGCTATTTATTTATTTAGCACCGCATCTTACTACCCATTCGGGTTATATGCTTAAGTAATAATTATGCTAATGGATTAAGAACTGGGAAAGTTGAATTTAGAGGAAGTGAACTCGCATTTGCGTGGAGGGAGAGTGGAAAACCATTTAGGAAAAACCACCCCCGGCTCACCCGACCGAGATTGGAACCTCAATCTACCTGTCCTCAGCAGTCTAGCTCAACACGAAACTAGCGTGTTAGCTAACTAGCCACCGAGGCAGGTCATTCTTAATATGATAAGATATTCTTCTGTGTTTATGTTGGAAATATATATTTATTTACATAACTAGGGTTGTGTGCAAGAGGATTGTATCCTACCTTTATCTTGATTCTTGTTAAAACACTAAAATAACATTCATCGATGTATTTTTGTTACTCGTTTTGATGTATGTATAATTTGTAACGTAAGTGTGTTGTATTCAAATGGATATAATGTTAATTAGTTTAATTATATATACCTGATTTTTGTGCAGAATAAATACAGGGCTCAAATTATTTATACATTGCATAGAATGTACATATAAAATTAAAATTTCAATGCCTGACTCCCCTCCCCTCCAGAATAAATTCCTGCACACACCCTTGTTTTCACTAGTAATATGTAAGTTATCTACATATAAAAGTTAAAACAAATTGCCTTTACATAGGTTCTTAAAAATGACAATCAAAGAATATCTCTGATTAAATGACAAGAACAAAAAAAAAATCAACTAAAAGGCCCAATTTCAGGAGGGAGAAAAAAATAATTATGCATCAAAAGAAAAAAAAAACCAACAGTAAAAAATGGTTTTGTAGGAAATTCTGCACCTTTAATTTGAATTTATCTACAAAACTCAATTCTTTTTGTATTGGTATATTAAATGAAATTCAAAAAGTTAAAAATGATCAGGCATAATATACACCCCATTTTTTCAAAATAGATATACAATGTATTGTTTTTGACTAACTATGGTTGTTTTAGAGGTTGTCTTCACAATCTTAAACGTTATTAGCACCTGGGACCACATTTTTGCTAACTGCCAATTCTCTCTAAATTTTCTGTAATATGAGTCTATTTAGTGACCTTCTGTGGAATATGGCAGTTTCTACTCTTTGTTGTAAATATATTGACTAATTATTCCTTCAAATGTCAGTTGTAGTAAACTATGAATTATTGGTATCCTAGCTTAATCTGCACTAAGAGAAGACTATTAGACACTTTAAAACTCCACCAGGATTCGAACCAGCAAAGTATTTCAGAAGGGGCTGTCAACACTTCAAGGCAGTAAGCACTACAGTTTCATCCTTATAGTTCGAGCCGGCCGATCTATTGGCCATAAAATTTATAACCTCATAGTTAGGTTGATGTTTTTACTTTCTCAATATATCAATACTTTAATGGTGTTCTATGAATATATCAATAGTTTAATGTTAGTGCCCTATGAATATATATCAATAGTTTAATGTTGGTACTCTATGAATATATTGATGGTTTAATGTTGGTACCCTATGAATATATCAATAGTTTAATGTTGTGACCCTATGAACATATTGCTACTTTAATGTTGGTGCGTTATGACTAAATCAATAGTTTAATGTTGGTGCTCTATGAATATATCATTAGTTTAATGTTGGTACTCTATGAATATATCGATAGTTTAATGTTGGTACCCTATGAATATATTGATACATTAATGTTGGTGCTCTATAAATATATTAATAGTTCAATGTTGGTACCCTATGAATATATCAATAGTTTCAGGGTGTCTAGCCAAAGTATATTTTAAAATTCTCAGATTTTCCAGAGCCAATCTCTAACTTTTCCAGTTACTATATATTACAAACATCAACATGATGCAATAATATTTTTACACACGCACACACACACATTCTGAAATTGTGACACACTATGAAGGGTTTCAGCCTAATGTGATGGGCTATTGGATAGAGCGATTTAAGTTAGATTTCAGTGAGACTATATTGAGACAATAAATTATCGCCTTAAACAAATACAGTTTAAAAGTTAAAGATGCGTGGTAGAGGGATGGAACGATAACAATAAAATTACATGTTGACATTGAGAATTAAGATTAGTATACTCAACTGTGCTAAAAGAAATTGTGGTGTGTATTGACTAAAATAAAAGTGTTATTTTGACTATTGTAAATCAAATTTAAGTATCTTTTTTTAGTGAATATGTGAAAATTCCTGAAATTAATGAAATTCTTTGACTTTTCCTTGACCAAGCAAATTCCCTGATTTTTCCCTGTTTTCGAAGTCACTGGACACCCTAAGTTTAGTGATGGTGCTCTATGAATCAGTGGCGTTTATTCAATGGAAGCAAGGGAAGCAACACTTCCCTAAAATTAAAGATGAGAAAAAGAAAATAAGAGGAAAATGAAGTTAAAACAAATTATTATTATAATAGAAACCTCTCCAACAAGTATACTGAGTTGAGGTCGCAGCTCTTCTTTCGGAGTAAGCCGTTCTTTCTCAGACTGATCGACCAGCCAGCTGGTCTCGCTCACTCTTTATTCCGCCAATATTTTGTTTCCAGGTCTGTCCAGCCCTCGTCGGGGAAAGGAAAGCACCGTATCCCTAGGCGAGTATTAGTGCATGAGTTTACTGTCGTGATTGGTGTATGATCGTACATTTAATACTATTTAAAAAAATTAGTTCTGTTTAACCAATATTTATTGTTTCTAGATATAATAATGGGTACTTTATTACAAAATAACGTATTTATCACCAATTTAAAGTAAGTATAGTTTTATTTTACAGAATGTTGACACTTGTTTGATTCTCCAAAGGAAGCGGTTTGTTTCTTTGCGTCCAGTTGTAGAATGACGAGTGCATCAACAAGTGCAGCAGTGCAAGCTGATGTGTTTGCATAAGTCATATTTTGAAGCGTAGTTTTTCATCCCGGTTTTTTGACGAGAAAAATAAAATAATTGAAATAGCCAGGCCCACTTCATCTTCAGGCAGCCTATAAAAAAAAACTTTGACGTTTCAATAATTAATTTTATGAAAGTGTATAATAAATATCGGTATGTTGGTTTGGCGGAAAATTATATAATTGACCTTACTATTTAATAATGCTTATGGCGTGTAGAATAAATCCATATTCGAAACTATGAATCAACAATTATTTTGTTTTATTCCATGCATAGTTTGGGTCACCCCCCTTGCTTTCTTACCCAGAATATTTTTAACTATACAAAAAAAAAAGACCCGTGTGAGCTTCTAATTATACCAGGGTCCATTAGATCCCCTTTATTGTTGCCTCATTGCTTCCCTTTGTCCAGAATTGACCACACACCACTGTTATGAATATATCAGTAGTTTAATGTTGGCACTCTAAGAATATCTCCTTAGTTTATAAACTGAATCTATAGTCAATTTTGTATTAATAATCTCTAAAAAAGACAAATATGATTTAATGGCCTGGCATTCCTATTTTAGTCTACTTAACTACTTACACCCATCCATTTTGAATTAAAAGATGTTTTTGGGGAATTTTGATAACAAAACAAAATAGTTTTCTCTATAAAATGTTTTTAATAGTAGTAGTTTTAACTTTGGGGAAAGGCCTTTATTTAGTACCCAATAAAATGAATTATCTGTCATCCTGAAATTCTATTATAAAACTTACTAGCAGTGATTTTTATTCTACTTTAATTCCACCCCTTGACCTGGTTCGGCGGGGCTCATACCTGGTCCCTAAAAATGGGTATTTGATTTTTTTTTTAATAATCTATGTGAATTTGTATCATTTTCAGAATAATTGCTTAGCAAAGTTGCAGAAATTCAGAAAATATATTTAAAAATTGCCAAGTTTTCTTTTGTCCTGTATACAACGTTGAACTGCCTCTTCAATAACGGAGACCTTGAAACATTTTGGAGATAAGTTTTTGAAGTAAAGAATGTAATGAATGACACAAAATACAAGGAAGTAACAAAAGCCTGTCTTTCATTGCAACATGGTAATGGCGATGTCTTGACATGTGAATACAAAGCAGAGAGCTGCCATGTAATAAATAATTTTGAATGTCATGGGCACCTTGAATTTTTGTGGATAGACCTGCTTGTGTTTCAATCACAAACGAGTGCATTGCCTATGGAAGAAATGTACTCTGAGGAACCCAATCTGAGAGAAAAAAGACTTAAATAAGATAAGGTGATAGAAAGAGAAAGGGCGAAAGAAGAATCCTTGTGAGTAGAAAGTGAACAAAAGAAGAAGGTGATGATATGAAAAAAAAAAAATTGTTGTCACCTGTTTGAAAATAAAAAAAATTAGTCCAGAAAAATAGTGCCTGACTAACTCCTTGAGCAAACATCACCATGAATTACGTCTATGCTGAAAAGAAAAAAGTTTCGAAGAACTGTAGACAATTTATGGGCTATTGGAAGAATTTAAAGTTTTAAAACTTGAAGAGAACAAGGCCAATAAACAAACATACATACGATCTAAGACTCTTTTAATATGGCTAAAATAATTGACAAGCGAAAAATTGAACTTTCTCTTTAATATGCATAGAAAAGAGTTATAAAAAACTGATTTGGTTTGATCTCATAGTGGTAGCGGTTTATTACCAAACAAAACCATTATTTTGAGTGATGTTCTTGTTATAACCATAGTTTTTATGAGTTCCCTATTTTTGACCTGAACATGGAGTATGAACCCTGTTCGATGATTGTGTGGTTTAAGGCGTCACTTTTACAATAGCCTGGATGGCTTAAGACGAGGTTTAAATTCTGGAAAGGTGTACTGAGAGTGTTATCTAAATGGTTTTCCCAATATCACCCTACAATGTGGGTACATTGTCGCAAATTAAAAAATGAATTACTATGAGCTTGGTTAACATAAAATCATTACAATTAGTGAGTAAATACGACAACCATTCAAATTTATGCTATTTCAAGCTGATGCCTCAATAAATTGTTGCTCCACTAAATTGGTATAAAATTTTAATGCACTAAGTAAATATCTACCAATAATTTAATTTAAAAAAAAATACTGCAGTGCTTAAATGTTCAAGGAATGTTCCAAAGTGCAGTTTAATAAAAACACATTATTATAATTAAATTCATTTCTTTAAAACGTGTCCCTATCACTCGAGAAAACATGGAAAAATCTTAAATTTCCAGTTAAAAAAAAACATAATCACTTGTTTTTATATTAAACACAAATTTAGAACTTAATATGTAAAAACCTGTATCTTCAATAAGAATATAGGTTTAATTAAAAGTAAATTGTCAAGTGAAATGAAATATTTATCTATAGTAAACAAATATATCCATTAGTGTATAGTAGATCTACAGTGCGAAAATAGTAATATAGATGGCACACATCAAAATCAAATCCTGACCACATTTTTCTTTCAGTTGCATATGTTTGGCGAAATTAATAAGTTTTTATCAATGTTGTTAAACAATTAAATATTGGAATGTAAAGAGTGAGTGTTTCACTTTGGAATATATTTTGTACAAGCAAATATCTTAATTGGTTATTTTTAATCACATTACATAAGTCATTCAAATTCTTATTCAAAATTCATTTAGATACTTCAAAGATTTGAATGGACATTACTTTCATTTTAATATATTCTAACATTATATTTAACATAGATTTAAAGGAAATTGGTTACATATTGCACCCCACAACATATGTTATTTAAAAAGCATTTATTAATATATCATATAATAAATATTGTCAAACAATGAGTCGTATGTGGTATATATCCGAATTTAAAACTAGCTTTAGGAAAAGGAGGGTAATTTGATTTTTTAACTTAAAAACTACCTGGTAAAAATGTAATTAGAAAAGATAAAAATGAGAAGCCTAAATTTTTTTATCAGGCATTGTTGCATTGAATATTGATTTTGTTCTTCCCTTTGTTCAGTTTTTTTCCTATTTGCAGCTTGAGAACTACTTTTTTGTCAACTTCCAATTGGGTAATTAAACTATGTAAAAATGCCCAAATCTTTTTTTGGGCAGAAATCCATTGTTTTTTATTTGTGCAACCTACAACCACTCAGAAATAAAGCAAAACATTGCTAACATAGAACGTAGACAATAACCACTCTGGTTCATAAACATTAAGGGGGCCACCTACCAAAGCAATTAGCATATGTGTGAAAATTGTGCATTATTTAAGAAGTGGTTTGTTATTTCAAAATATCTAATCTCACCAAAATAAAGGTAAAGGGTATTCATTATATTAGCATGTCCCCATTGAATTTTTAAAATAATAATGAAAAACTATACATTAGTTAATTTTTAACATCTCATGTGAAATGTAGTAATTTTAAGAACAAAGTAAACGGTAAGAAACATACAAATGAATAAAGTCAACTTTTAAAAGAATAGCTACAGAAAATCTCAGTATAGTCGAGGATTGTCTTAGTGGTAGTGAAAGAACTGTAATTACCATAAATACCGCATGAGTATATGACCCTTCCAAGTAGGCGGCACCCTTAATTTATTAACAATAAGCCATATTAACCTGTTGCCATTCTCACTCGGTTTTCTCAAATGTACACACAAGATACTCATGCTTTGCCATTTCACAACATTCAATTCTATGCTAACCTTTGTTCTTACTTTAAGAAACTCAATAAATTTGGGTCGCAGGTGTTAGTAAATATTGCTAAAACATACGTCTCAAATAAACCAATTATTTCTGCCGCTCCCCCTCAACCCTGATTTTAAACATTACAACTAAGCACTGTACAAAACAGTCCTATTATTCTAGTTATATAATATTATTGATGACAGCGATAGGCCCTCTTGGAAACACGCTGCCATTATATTGCCAGCAGTACACACACATACTAACACAATAACAAGACATTGCAAACTTCCCCAACGGAAAGAAGTGAGAGAGAGGTTAAAACATGTATTGTTTTACAGAAAACTTTTAAACACTGTATTTAGGCTTGAAGGTATCACAGAAACAAGCATATTAGCTCATTGTTAAGAGTTATTTTTTAAAGCTTACAAAGCTTTGTCAAAAGAATTGAGTTTCCATTAGCATGTAGAGCCCTTAGAGAAAGGGTCAGAAATATACAAGTTGGGGACTTCTTTGTCATATTATTAGAAGGGGCAGAGCATTCCGGTTATATGGAATGATTAAAACCATTGTAAGGTGCGGGGGTAGGCTGAGAGCATCCATTGAGTATTATATGCTCTAAATGCTATTGGAATTAAGTGAATGTTCAAAAACTAATTGAAAAAACTTGGTAATTGTCAAACAAAATTCTAGCTAAAATATATTAAAAGATGGTAGTAGAAACTTGTTAAAAAAACAGTAGCTTCAATACTAATAAGTAAATGACCATACATATAAATAATTCCCAAAATCTGAATAAATTATTGCTTTATTGCGACTTTGTTAGAAACTATACATTCGTTTTAGTCCGCAAAAGTTGCTGCTTGTAGCTTATTATGAATACTCAGTAACAGACAGATAGGACAGTGAAATAGAAGAGACAGGAGAAGATGAGCAAGCATGAAACAGAGAATAAAGTAGATAAAATTAAGGATTAGTAACTTTTTTTTTTGTCACATACACTTTACCACTAAAATATGTCGTGCTTGTGATCTTAGTGAAACTTATGTTCGTTGTTAGAATATAGCAAAGAGGTTAATTGGAATAGGAAGATACAGTTGATATATCAAGCGTAATACATCAAAATTAAATCTGGTTTATCATAATGGTTCATAATTCTAAAATATAGTAGTAGTTAGTATTTTACAATGCCAAAAGAGAATTGAAATAAGCTATGTATTTTTTAATATATGAATGCACTAAGTACACAAAGTATGCATTATTTGAAGAAATGTACTTTACCGTAAAAGCAAATACATTTTTGAAAGAAATTGAGTGAATATAATATAGTGAAATATTAGCTCACAATTTATTATTAATGAGCTATCTTTTATTAATTTACCTCAACATTTAAAAAAAGAAGTCAAACCAGCACCCTGTGCTTTAGTGCAAACATAATTTGAACTAGTCTTAAAAACTAGCGTATTATATGTCATCTATGTAGCGATTAAAATCTAAATAAGAACAACAACTTGCCTTACTTATAAATTATAATCATGCTTTGTTGGTTTGTCTATTTAATACTGTAAAAGTCGGCCGCTTGCATTTTAACATGTAAATGCAGTTTGTACATTTTATGATTGCAGACTGAACATTAGTATATTATTTTTGTCCTGACCACTACACAAAAAATAATAATAGATTTAACAACTCTCTTTTATAAGACAGCAATCATTATTATGATTTTAAAATATTTAATCTTAATAGTATGGAATTCATATTTCTAAATTAGGTAATATACATCCCAAAAAAATAGAATTATGGTTCATGCTTTGAAACTATGAAACACTACTAATTTAAACAGTTTTAAAACAAATTAAGTGACAGATTTATTGAAAATCTATGGTATTTTTTTTGTGACACAAATTTGAACTTGTTCACTAAAGAATCTAATTTGTCTATATGTATACCAACATAACTCTTAACTGGAATCACAATTAGGTTGTTTACGTATATAATTTGAAAACTAACTTATCATTAAGTGATTGCTAACGCATGATTCTTGTTGTTTTGATAACAGACAAAATATTTCTCAACCTTCTTAATTTATGTAATCAGAAAACAATTATTAATGTTTTTGAACAACTGAGAACATTATGAATGATTGTATCAATACACAGAAAGACATAGAACAATTATTATACACAATTTTATATGTTTGGTAATTTTTTTTAATTTTTAGAAACAGGTCTGCGATTCTTAGCGAATTTAGGCATAAATTATTATTGCAATTTACGCATATCTATAGCAATATTCACAAACAACATTTTCAATTTAATAATTTAACTAGTTTTTTTTATTGTTCCTATATTAGTGGTGTTTTTTTATGAGCTACTGTGCTGTTAAGGCTTCTTTATAATACATTTTGTGTCATTGTGGACTTGTGGGGTTCTCTCTTTCACTCATATTTTTTTCAATTTCATTATTGGAGAGAATTTTGAGCACTAAAGCATTATTTTAGGCATTTAGCGTGCACTTTATGAACCGACTGATTATATCAGCACATGAAAATTTTTATAAGCAAGTGCGAAAAGACCTACCGATTTTGCCGAGAAAGTTATTTTCACATACCTCCCAGGATTCTTTAACAAGCCACAATCGACATGGAACAGACAGTTGTGCTCCATATTTTAATCGATAAAGAAAAATCCATTGACCCTGGTTGGGTTTTAACCAACGAACAACAGGTCCTAAGGCTACCATTTTACCCCAAGACCACTGAGTTAGATAATTTAAAATAGTTATGATTTCTAAACACACACTTGAAAGTTTGTATTTTATTTGTGTTTATTTATCACAATAAATGGATAACTTTAAAATAAATTAAACACCAGTATCTGTAACTATCACAAAGAAAAAGTTAAAAAAGGTCATTAACATTTTAAAAGAACTTCAACTAATCAAATGTATGAAAGTTGTTTCACCAGTTTGCCCAGCGGCACAATGCAATGAATTCTGGGGCTGCACCTCTAACATTATCAGGAGGATAACTAAGAGGAATCTCTCAAACCCCCCCTTAGCAAAGAGAGAACCAGACAACCTCCAGAAATGATCAGAAGCTCAAAACCTCAAGGTCATATTTGTCTACTTTTTTTTTTGGACATGTCCTATGTGTTTTAATAACAACCTACATAAAATACTGCATTTCATCTCTGTATTTTTTTTCTTCACTTTCAAAAATATTCATGCCACAATTATTATTATTGTTATTATCATTTGTTTTAAAAATTAAACATCTCACAGGATTATCTAAGGCATTTGGACACTGACTTACGTTTCCTCATAAAAATAGTCCTAGTGCTAGGATATATTAAATAAAACATATTCACAGAAAAAAAAATTACTAGATGTAAAAGGAGAATTTATAAATGATAATATGAAGACAATTAAGAGGGGAAGGTGGGAATAAAAATAGGACCCATTTGGATTCGAACATAGACTAATTATCATCGACACTTTAAACAACTTATGGCAATGAAACGGTCATTCTTGCAAACACACATAAGCACTGAATTTTCTCAATAGTTACAGGGACAAAGATTGAAGTTTATCTGCATAGTATTTTATTTTATTTAAATATTTAATAATTATGATTAATAACATTATTTATACGAAAATGTGAGCCAAGAGTAGAATTTTTTTTTAAATAGAATGCTCACACTTAAAAAACGAACGAAGAGAAACTCGCCCGAAAAAACTTTTCCCAGCATTCTTCGAAAATAATCAACATAACCAGACACAACCAAGTTATATTATTATTACTTTTTTGTACAAACCAAAAAATTTCTAGGGTACTCTAGTTTCTAGAGTTATCACTAGCAGCTGACACCCAACAAGTGGACTCGGCCAAACATAATTTCTAACAGGTTCTTGTTTGTTTTGAATAACGAATTGTTTAGACCCTGCACACAACAAAATATTATTTTAAAGAGGGGAACATCTGATGGCGATGCACTAACAATACTTCAACAAGAGCAGCGATAAAAGTCACAATCAACTATAATAGTTTCATTTAAAAAACTAAAGTTTGCTATAAAATAAATAAACACTAGAGCTAATAAATGAATGTATTTTTTTTTAGCAAAAAGATTTAAATCAGCCCACTGAATATCTTATGGTTTTTAAAGCTCAATCCGAAGTCTTTTTTTAAAATTTTAAAATCGATCGAGTATTTCCATATCAGTTCCTTTTAAAGCCGTCAGCGGGGGAAAAACGGCACAACAGTTTCCTCTGAAGCAGCTGGACGACGCGACGGAAGGGCGAACGACGGGGATGCGCGCAGGGCCCATCGCACTCCTCCACTCAATCATCGTCCATGCCGATGAGCTCCCCTTGCAAGCGACCTTTGTACCTGCAACACAGCGTCAGGCAGAAGATGCGCAGGGCTAACCTGAACTGGGGGCTCATCGCCACTAGAATGACAGCCTTCCAGAACGAGTTCAGGATCCCCAGCCAGATGACGCCGAAGTGTAGGAACGGTACCTGGAACTTGATACCCGCGAAGTGTTCGTAGAGCTTGAGTCCGGCGAACGGCATCCAGGAGAGCCAGAAGGTGACGACGAGAACGAACGACATAATGTGGCTCGGGTTGGACATGTTCTCCGAGAGGGCCGTGGCGTATTCCTTGTCGTGGATGGGTACCCCCGATCTGAGCTTGCGCATGGTGGAGAAGATGTAGGTGTAGGTGTAGACGGTGGTGATCAGGCTGGGACCCAGGATTAAGACCCCCACGGTGACGGAGTAGGCCGCCATGTTGGTCCAGTCTAGCATGCAGATGTAGGTGTCTCTGTCGAACAAGGGCTTGTTGAACCCCAGGAGGGGTGGACAGCAGAGCATACCGCACGAGATCCAGGTGAAAACCATCCAGCATTGGCACCGCGTCTTGGTCTGGACCGTGTCGTACCTCAGAGGTTTCCTCACCGCCAGGTACCTGCGGACCAACAACAAGCTATCAGCGAGAGGGACTAATGGGTGCGTCTTGGTCTGGACTGTGTCGTACCCCAGAGGTTTCCTCACCGCCAGGTACCTGCGG